>JAODOY010025499.1:0-22500 GCA_025399855.1 Forbesichthys papilliferus | reverse complement strand
GTCATTGAACAGGTATTGTTACCATTGGCAGTGCATACTGAGTTGACTCTGGACTTGATGAAACACAGTGGACCAACACCAGAAGATGACATGGCTCCCCAAATCATCACTAACTGGAAACATCACACTGGACTTCAAGCAACTAGGACCTCTTCACGCCCAGGTAAGAGGCTTCTGACGTTGCCTCTGGTTCAGGAGTGGCTTGACACAGGGACAGTTGTAGCCCATTTCCTTGATACGTCTGTGCGTGGTGGCTCTTGATGCGCTGACTCCTGCCTCAGTCCACTCCATGTGAAGGTCCACCAAATGTTTCAACTGCCTTCATCTGACAATCCTCTCAAGGTTCCGGTGATCCCTGTTGCTTGTGCACTTTTTCCTACCACACTTTTTCCTTCCACTCGACATTCTATGAGAAAGCTTGGATACAGCACCGTGTGAACAGCCAGCTTCTTTAGCAGTAATTGTTCGAGGATTTCCCTCCTTGTGGAGCGTGTTGACTGTCTTCTGCACAACTGTCAAGTCAGCAGTCTTCTCCATAATTGTGAAGCATACTTACCTGGACTGAGAGACCATTTCACAAAATTCAAATTTTTGGAGATACTGAATTTGAGGTTTTCATTAGCTGCAAACCGCAATCACCAAGATTAAAACAAATAAATTATTGAACAATTTCACTTTGTGTGTAATTAATCCACGATATATTACTTTTACTTTGTCAATTGAATGATTTAAAATGACTTCACTTTTCCACAATATTATAATTTATTGAGATGCACCTGTATATGCATTGCATATGGAAGCATAAAACCAAGTTTTGGATAATATAGCTACCATATTAAATGCAGGTGTCAGGGTAACAGAATATTTCAGTTCTCATTTGTGTAGGAGTACATCATCATAGTCAATATTAAATATTAATTTATAAATACTATTTTTCCACAAAGATCTGAACAAGTATGCCTACTGTATAGACACAGTATGTTTGAACCCAATACTGTGTATATATGTTGTATATACTATAAGTATAGAATACACTTGTTTCAGTGTTTATTCAACCCTGTGCTTTCTTACCGAATATATGACACGCTTAAGTGACAACAGCGTTATAACAGCAGCATCAATCAAAACAGGAAGGTCAGACATTATAGCCACTATCACACTAACACAGCACAGTGGATATCATTAGCATGCTCTATTACAGATTCACCTTGTACTACCTTGAACCCTGCTAGCAGGCAGGTGTATTATAAGTGAATTAACATCCATCCAATAATGAATAATGAATGAGGGGTAATGAAAAGATAAAGACATTAAGAATCGAATGCCTGCCTACTACATGTCAAACTCCCTCACTTTTTTAAATGCCATGTTGTTGCATAAGTAATTCTGAATGCAGATCTAATTGAGTTTAACCAATTGCACTGGACTGGATCATTTGTAGTGACCTGACAATGGCTCCATCTGATATAGACCCAGAGACTGTTAACTTAAGATACATTTCCAACCTGACATGACATTGACTCAGTGGATTAACTGAAATGGCAGTTTAACATGCACACACAAACCATGTTGCTGTTAATGTTAATAAAGTTAGATCAGTGGTTCTCATCCCTGGGCCCGCATGTTCTAGATGTCTTCCTAGTATCTGCTCCAACACACCGAGTCAAATGAATGGGTTGTTATCAGGCTTCTGCAGAGATTGATAATGACCCATTCATGTGAATCAGGTGTGTTGGAGCAGGGAGACATCTAGAACATGCAGGGCAGTGGGTCCCCAGGACCAGGTTAGGGAAACACTGGGTTAGATGATCAGGAACTATTATTAGAATGTAATATTGTATTGAGATTAATGAAATATGCACGGTATTCTGTTAAGGTCAGGATCTGTAGCAAATGTGTTGTTTGGGTTAGAGGAAAGCTTCTATGAGAGCAGCCTATATGGCATTGAAGGAAGAGATGTTTTTGATTTGGTCAAGTTCAACTATCAACTAGTTTTCTCCAGAATTACTGACTATACAGTATCTTTACATTTTTACCTGTAGCTAAATCGTTAGTGCGGTGTCTAAGTTAAACTAACAGAGGGTCTCTCTTTCTTCATGTCATTGATACATCCCGAAGCCTCTCAACAAATGCACTGCTAACTGTTTGCTGAACCTCTTAGACCAAATGCAGGCAGGCACTATATGAAGGATGGTAAACATTTTGTTGTGCGTGTTCGGTCATTTAAGACGTGTATGTCAATAAATATATTCATTTCTGAGAAATAATTATCTGCTCGTGTATATTCTCCTCTGGTCAGGTCTCACCACAATTTAGATTGACTAACTGAATTGATTTGAGCAAATTCTAGTTTATTAAGTATACCGCAGCAGAAAACATTAAGAGACCACTGCACATTGAATAAAAGGTAATAGTATAAATATAGTGTAAAGGTAAAACATATAACAAATAAAAAATTTAAATAAATACAAATAAAAAAATACATATATTACATTACATGCAAGTAAAAAAAACTATTTACAAGCAGTAAAGATCTGAGAGATTGCTGCAGTGGTTCATTTTTTTCTGTGGCTTTAGTTTGACTATGACCAATAACAACATAGCTAAATCATAATCCCTGTGTGACAGGGTAGTACCACAAGGTTAACCAAGTTAATTAATTAATAAATACATTGTTAATAGTTTGACATACACAGGTAAAACCACTACACATTCTTGACGTGGAATATCTCGGGTCGTAGCTGTATAGGAAGTCCCACCCCCTGCAGGACTTTAATTGAGTGACAGCGAGCGGTGACCTGGATTCAGTCAACCAATCTATTTATAGAAAAGACGGTTCAATAAAAGTTTAATAGAAAAGTTCTGTTAAAGGCTTTAAGACCCTGGAGAGAAAACGCCTGTAGCCTGACAATCACTAACCCACCCATCCGCTAAACACATACACGCGCACGCACGCAAACGCATGCATACACACACACCTCATCCCAGAGACATACAATATCCCTAAATTATACACCACTATATTTGACTGTATACAAGGTTATGAAGGAGAAGATATATACAGGATTGCATAATATAATTCTCTTGGTAGGGAACATGAAAGCAGAAATCAGTGTGTCTAGATGTCTGTGCAGCTGACAGACACCTTCTCTGACCGAGGTGACCGCAAGGACACACACACGGTACCAAGAACAAACACACATTAAAGATATGGCCACATCTGGTGAACATCACGCGCGCGCGCGTGTGTGTGTGTGTGTGCGTGCGTGTGTCTCTCGCGCACGCGAGCAAGAGCAAGAGAGAGAGATATGCGTTTAGTTGAGAAATATGTGGAAGGTGTCTGGTAGGTTACTCTACAGGTATCCATGGTAACCAGCCGTGACATTGAAGTTTCACTTCCAACATCTATTAAAAGGGGAGAGGAAAAAAATAAAAAAATAAAAAATAAAAAAAACAGCAAGTGATGATGGTTTAAATGATGATGGCAACCAACTAGTTGTACTTCCTGTCAATCAAAACCTTATCAGGCCTCGCCAAACACTCTCTCCACAGCTGACTAGATGAAGCACTCAGGAGAAACAAAGCGACACGCTGACATGACGCTTGACTTTTGATGTTAATTAATATTTACGTTGTGGGCTAAGAGCTGATTGGATTAAAAAGCCACAGAGGGTTTTAAATCTGCATCCAACATGCTCACCTGATAACATGGAGCAAATATTGTCTTGTTGCCTCTGAAAATGATGGAATTGATATTTTTGACATAGTTGCTCACCATGAGTGGTTTAAATTGTTTATCTCCCCTTGTGAGATTGGCTGCTGCTTCTGTTGTCTCAGAGATGTAGAGAATCAGAGGCCCGATCACCAGCTTGCCTTATTCAACTGATCAACTTTTAGAGAAAACCAATAAAGACTGGATCCATATTTTTAATGAGGATGGGTCTTATTTTATAGTCAAAATTATATGATATTAATATCCAGGGTGGATTATGGGGTTCAATAAAGACAAAATGCATCTTCTGGTAAACCATTAGACTGTTGAGGTCAAAGGTCATGCTGTCTTCTTTCACTGAGCAACATTTTTAACGATACAAAATGTAAACGGTACGAGAGCACCAGCTCAGCTTGACACGACTGCACTGTGGCTAGATTGATATGCCGTTCCAGTAGCACATTCTTCCAGATGTAGTCAAAAATTACTTTTGTGAAAAGCCTTCTAAAAATCTATGATGCATAAACATCCTCCACCATCTTGGCACTGTCTCAACGGGCTCTCTGCCAGTTTTTTGTGCAGATTAGACTGAGTGTCTCCCACTGTAAGGAAATCTTGACTAACTGAGGCTGGAATCACCTCAGACACACACCAACGACTGCTGCAGAGAGTTGCATGAAGCAGTGTGACCAATTCCATGTTGTTGAGAAGTTTCAAGAAAATATTATTATTCAGGAGCCTCCTCCCTCCCCAAACTAAACTGACACCGTGGTTTTGGTCATGGATGTGATATTAGGACACATTTAGTGTCTTAAATGTGAATGCTCTCCATATAATATCAAGACACAAAGCACTGTTGGGTCTTGACATGAGAGGTATTGGCCTGCATCTCCAGCCTTATATTTACTAACATGTCCTACCTTCACCGTTTGGTCCAGCGACGCCGTGGCAACTCTGCCCTGGGGTCCCAGGAGACCACAGTGCAGGTCTGTGATTGGCAGGGAGTGTCGAGACAAGACGTGCCGAGGCTCAGGTGACTGGTTGAGATCGAGCTGCACGATGCTGAAACAAGCCACAGATACAGACAACATTAATCCAATTTACTTTGTCTCGTGAACCGTTATCGGGGCCAACCGACAGCTGCAGCAGATCCTGTTAAAACAGTCAGATTGAAATGGATCCAATTATTACTGACAGGCAGTTGAAAGGTGAGACACCTCAGAGTCTCGTATGAAGGGATTTATCTGTCAAAATGAATGAACCTAAAAAATTAGGGATTTGAGCATTAGAAAGAAAATCTTAACGGAGGAAGAAAAAATATTCTTGTTTTTGTATCCCTCCCAGAAGCTAAATACTGTATTATTGGCTACGCATCTGTCTACACAGGATTAACACTGCCCCCTGCTGGGCAAAGCTGGTCTCAGCATACATAACACTGGATTTGTTTTTAAATGGACATTGTGTGTCCGAGCTAATGTCCCTCTTCATATTTAATGTAACCGTTTACAAACTGTATAATTGTTTGATAAGTGTCAACCTTGCTTGGTAGTGCAATGTGCAGATAGGATTATATGAGAGTTGCAACGACAGCTTGGCAGAGATCTAAAATAAAAACACCCCATCCTCTGCTCCCTCCCTCTGGAGCCTGTTGGTCTGCCATTGTGAAGCCCAATGGCAAACATGTGCATCTGTGTGTGCACACATTCATGTGATCGACAGCCAATATAGATTCGCTGGCCCAATCAGGGAAGATGGGCCCTGAATATTCTAAACTTGGTAGCAGCCTGCCAAAATCTAAATCTAAAGTGACATAAAGCAGAAGCTATCAAGTAGAGTACATTTTCTCACAGAGCATTTAAAAATAGATAGCTGTACAGCTCTAAAATACCTACATAATCTTTAAAAGGCACAATTACATGTTAGGAAGGCAATGTTAAATGGTAAATGGACTGCATTTTTAAAGTGCTTTTATCCAAAGCACTTTACATTATTTGCCTCACATTCACCCATTTACACACACACGGCGATGTCAGCCATGCAAGGAGACACATGACCACTAGGAGTTAGATGTTACGATGTAAGATGTTAAGACAAACTGCAATGACAAAGTAGCATTTGTTTAAAGCTGGCTATTACAGTTTACAAAGCAGATTATGTCAAGCGTTGGCATGGACTCCGCTGTTAGGGTGATTTGTGTGAAAACACAAGACTGGTACATTTGGCAGGCTCTCTTTGGGAAACCAGAAAAGACAGCCAATCAGAGTCAGTGCTAGTTTCTACCTAAACATCAATCAAAGTTGCCGTTTTCAAATGGGCCAATTACTAACCAGTGCAGTGGGTCACTCATGTTTAATTCAAGGTGAGAAAGTCTTTTGGTTAAAGAAAAAAGTTATCATGTACAATTTCCACCAAAAAATATAAATACATAAATAAGAATAATTACATTTATTTATTATCTATCTATCTATTTATCTATCACTTTTTTTATTTTTATAAACTCTTTAAATAAAAAAGGTACCTGCTCAGATTCCACACCAGGGCCATATTGTCTTTTCCTCCAGACACCAGATGACTACTGTCGTCAGTAAACTGAATGCAGGTCAGATCCTGGTAGTGACGATTCACGATGGCCAGAAGATTTCCTGTCGACACCTGCAATCAATGACAGCTCATTATTGCTCATTACTCAAAACTTTGACAGATGATCACAAGTTCTTTTTTTTTAGCAACTATAAACGTGCTAAACTTTACCAAAGTGGTATCAGAGCAGTTTATATTAGAGTAGTTGATAAATAAGAGCTGTAAGATGTAGTAAGATGTAGTTATGCATTGCTTATCACATTTCAGGTGTAGTGTAAAGTAGATGCTAGGAGAAACAGGTTTCTCATAGCAATAGTCACTTAATGCAACGGTATTGCCTGGAGTGGCTTTAATAAAACACACATTAAAATGTAGAAAACAACACAGAGTGATCATGTACTGTAATCCTACCTCCCACAGGTAGAGGGCCTCAGCTATGCCTGCAGCCAGGTACAGTCCATCAGGTGAGGCTGTGAGGCAGGTCACTACACCAGGACACACAATCTTCTGCTGGAGTTGGTCCTGCCACACACTCAGCTGGTTAGAGTTCATTCAGTATTGTATTCATGTATCTACAATTCTATCAGAAGATAGTTACTTTGGAGTTTTTATCATCACTCTGATTTTCCCAGTTACCGTAAATAAGCAGACCCTCAAATCAGCTCCCAGCTCTTCTAGTTTTGCAGATATTAACTCAATTATTGGTTTACTGATCAGCCAGATTATTGAACACAATATTTTAAACATGATGCAGATAAAAGCAAATCAAAATAATGATTGCTTGATAAAGGCTACATTAAATCATTGATTTACATTTTTATTATGTAGAGCAATAGCAGTCCCATATTTATATTCCAAAAATCAAGCAAATCCATAAATCAATAATGCATGCATCAATAAATCAACATGAACTAGTATAAATGAAGTAAAATCCACTGACAAAAATAAAATCACACACACATACTAGGCTACCACCACATGTGTAGTAGTTCAATACTGTATTAAATATCTGTTAGCAGAAGAAATAGCTATAGCAACACACAAAACAACAACAATAGAAGTGCTGTAGTGAATTACGGTAGTATTAGTAGGGCTATGAACGTATAATAGTATATAATAGCAGTAAATACCAAATATTAAAAAGGGCCTCATTTGAACTTCCTTGAAAGTGTGGTAGAAGTAAGAGTAGTACAAGCACTGGTCGTCGTATTAGATGCGACACACACACCTTCCTCTGTAGCTCCCACACGTTGATGTAGTTTTTGCCTAACTGGGCTCCAAGCAGGAAATTCCCGCCGAGCAGAGCCAAGCTACGGGCCGCCGTGTTCCCTCCGCGATAGGCCAGCAGGTTGGTCCCAGCCTGCAAGTCGAACACGGCACAATTCCACAGCTGAGAGGCAGAATCTGTACTCAATATTATCTCCATGGGCGCCGCCATGTTGCCTCTTTTTTTGGCTAACAGCAAAGGGGTGTCAGTCTCGCGAGACTAGATTCCGCCGTGAGAATCAGCCTGGAATCATTGCGAAAAAGTTGCGAAAGTGTCCGAGTAGCAACTGAAATGACCAATCAGCGTCATTGATACCTACGGTGCGCGGCGTGGTTTAGCTCTGCACATGGGTTTGCTTCGTTTGCACCACCATGTTTTTTTTAATGACAAGTACAACAGTTACATGAACAGAACGATAGTTGTATACAGTACATAATAATAGTCTACTACTTATTAGGCCTATATGTTTTGTTTGTAGGCCAATACTACTACAAAGAATATAGGCCAATTGATTAATGAAAATAGCATAATTTAGTTTCTTTTAAGGCCTCCCCCAAAATGTTATTATGATTATGAATTAATCCAATTATTATTAAAATCTTTGAAAATTATTATTTTTATTTTTTATTTTATTCTTTAGGAATCAAAGTAGCCTGGACGACTCATTTGCATAAGTGAGGTCATCTAATCAGAAGCAGAGCTGTCTGCATCATTAGTATATTCAGAGATGGGCAAAAAGACATCTAAATGTTTTTTGTTTTTTTTTGTTTTTTTTGCAACTGTACATATATATATACATATATACACATTTTTTTTTTTTAAATAAGTGTATCAAAATAAACTACTGTATTTTTGTATTTTAAAAATACTAAAAGATACTTTTCCAATAGAGCATGAAATCACTTCACAAACCTATTAATCTGCCTGTTTGATCTATCTTAACCCTTCACCTGTAAACGGACTCAGTTCATAAAAAGGTATCAGTTATTGTGAAGAATGCTTGTTGATATTTGAGCATATTCAAAACAAAAACACCTCTGCCTTCAATGCCATATGGTGCTCTCTCAGAAGCAGCGACCCTCAAATTGGTAACACATTTCGAACTAGGCTAGGGTATTGTTGTTGTGTGCGGTCTGTACCACTTTGTGTTACTATTTACAAAGCCATGGTTGTCGAAACACTGGATTATTTTATCAGCACTCCATGAATATTTGTTTTATTGTCTTTTTTGTCAAGCTTACTATACCTTTTAGGTGGACAATGTTTGAGAGCTTTACTTTGTTTAACAAATTTGACATACAGTATGCAACCAGTTAAAGGTGTGGTAAGCGATTGTAAGATAATACACATTTTGTCATATTCAGCGAATATCTCTTCACAGTCTGCCAGTTGTCCATTCTGTGGGCTCGCTGAAAAGAAATCTGGTGTTTCCACATTCACACGAAGATCAATTATCAATGAGATTAGAGTCTGGAAACCATGATCACTTTAGCGTTCACACAGCCACCTCGGACGGTGGACCAATTAGCGACTAGATGAAGGATATAAGCCGTTGTAGCAATGCTGATTGGTTAAATGCTGTCCAATAGTTTCAAAATTAATCAGTGGTCTAGGCCCAGTATGCGGCAACTGCAAACAATACCCGAGATCCTGTTCACCATGTGAATATTGGGTCTGGTTACACCAGGCTACCAATCAGAGGTTTCACCAAGTAATAATCTCACAGAAAGTATTTGATAGTATTTTTAAACTATAAAATACAAAGCACTAAAGTATTTCGATACAAAATATGAAGTCATTTTTAACAACCCTATCAAATACAAATGACAAAATACTATTTTGTATTTTGAATACGTATTTTAAATACATGTGTCATACTACTGCCCATCCCTGTGTATATTGTTATATCTTAAACAAGTACAAATTAGGCAAGACGGCAGCGGCCATGAGCCAACACCATATGATTGACCAGTGTGCGTAAGTGTGTGTGTGTGTGTGTGTGTGTATGTGAGTGTTTGAGAGAGAGAGACAGCAATAAAAATAGACTAGTCTGTTCAGACAAGGTAGGCACATGCTACTAGCTGCAGTGAGTAGAAGATCAATTCATGACCTATTTGTATATTTACGATAAACGAGTGGTGGTAGCAGAAGTCAGGACTGCTAATACTACATTATATAGTCTATAGCAGACTGTGTTGTAATAGTGTAACATATAGATTTGATGCCTTGCTGGAATGTTTAATTCTAGTCTCCCAGAATGCAACATTTTATCCTTTCTCTCAGTAATCTGATAGAATTTAGATGGATTATCTGTGTGTGTGTGTGCGTGTATGTGCGGTGAGGAGGAGACAACAGTCTGACATCGTTCTGCTATGTTACCTTGTTAGCATTTTTAACATGCTGTTGTAATGGAGATGTAACTCATAGCAAAGGTAACAAGCTGTCTGCCTGTCTGTCCATCAATCTATATCTATAGTATCTGGCTGTCTGGCTGTCATATTCTATTTGTAGACAAGATTTAACATTTTTGTCTTTGGTTTGGTATGTTTAATGTATGTATGTTTACAAAGCTTTACATTTAGATTTATAGATGTATAGTTAATTTTATTCAAAGCTATTTACAATCAGTAGGCTACATTTGTCAACAGGTCTGTCATAAACAGCCAAACATTCTGTTACGATAATGACAGCAGAATGTCGAGGCTAATTTAGCTATACTTTTTACAACATACTTTATCTATTAATATCATTTACAGTTCTGGAAATAATTGTAACAATGTTAAAAATCTAAGATTAATAAAGACAGGAGAGAATGTAAGGATTTCAAAGAAGAAATTGTAATAGGCTGCTAATAGTAGACCTACTAAGATATAATGCATGTATTAACCACTGCTCATAGTATGGCAGTATACTATTTGAGCTCTGACATCAAAACATTTTCTGATTGGAAGATTACATTGACATGGTCCTCCCCTCAGCCAATCGTTTACATCTACAGTAAAACCAGGGGTTACTGAGCAACCAATTAAATTCCTGCTGACCCAAACTGTCTTCCACAACCCTGAGATTCCACACATGTGGCTGAGAGAGAGAAAGAAAGAAATAGAGAGAGAGAAATATAGAGCAAGAGCGAGGCAGACATCATAAGAGACAGAAAGACACAGTGCCAACAGAGACAGAGAGCGAGACATGGAGAGAGTGAGACAGACAGATTGCCAAAGAGTGATAGAAACAGTTGGATGTTATTGTTTCTCAGAAGAACATCTGGAGACTCAAAGGAAACGGTAAGATGTTATGATGAAAGACAGACATGTTAAACACTGCCTGTTTGTGTGTGTGTGTGTGTGTGTGTGTGTGTGTGTGTGCGTGTGTGTATGTGTGTGTGTGTCTCTGTCTGTGTGAGACCTGCCACGGTATGAACTCACCATAGAACTATACAGACCTTCCACATACCAATCTTGTCAGCTCTAGAGCCATGCACATTCACAGTATGTCCAGTAGCGTCACTCAAACAGGAAATCCAGTGATTGACAAGGTACTCAACCAATTGGTGACTCCGATGAAACACTAGTGTGTGTGTGTGTGTGTGTGTGTGCGTGTGTCTGTGTGTGTGTGTGTTTTCTGACAGTTTATCCATGAAACTTTCTGCTGTCTTTTACAAAAACACTGGCACTAGCTTTGTAGGACAATGCATAGTGGTAATAATGAGATATGCTATGGTAACTCTGTAGGGTTAGTTAGGGTTGTGGTCCGTGCTCTCCTCCAGACAGGAACCAGATAACATCCAAAATATGAGAAACATGTCTCAATGTCTGTGTGTGTGTGTGTGTGTGTGTGTGTGTGTGTGTGTGTGTGTGTGTGTGGTCAGGGCTGTTAAGGAGAGTGCTGGACAGAGATTCCAGAGATTCCTCTGACAGTATATAATGGACCAGATAACATGTAGATAAAATGTGTAGATTCGTTGCTATTTACTGTAACATAATGTATATTTGTCAGGTTAGCATCATTTTGTGGATATCCCTCTCAGATTATACCAGTAATTGTGACAGTTTTAACATATTTTCCAGTTATCCAGGGTCCCGGGCTGGTCTGAGGGCAGTTAAGGGTAGAGTTTGTTGAGACATTTGTGTTCATGTCATGCTCTTGTATAACTTTCAGTTTCAGTGAGCGGAGTGTTTTGGCCTTCTAAGAAGAACAGTAAATCATTAAGATTGAACTACAATTTATGTTTACTGTTGATATTTAAGTTATTCTAATGTCGGCAGTGCTCAGGTGCTCTGATGTTCCATGGAAGAGGAGGAGTACAATGGATCCTCCACAGCTCCTCATTTAGACCACCTCCCCTCTGCACCTTCTCAGATAGACTCCCTCCACCATCCAACTCCTGCTCAGCCAGACTGAAGCTGTCCAATCAAGGACCTCCACCTTCTCCACCCCGATCCAGCCCACAGGCATTCTGGCGCCCTTAGTGATACGCATCAGCATGTACAACCTGTCCCAGACCAGCTGTAGCTCCAGGTCCACCTCCAGTGAGCTCTCCTCCACCGAATGGGCGTCACATGATGTCCCCACCACTGACCCCGGCCTGGGGGCTAACACCAGCTTCCTGTCTCTGGCTGAGCGGGTGGAGCTCAACCGCAGCGTCATCAAGTGCATGCTGTCCTCTGGTCCAATCAGCTGTGGCGTGGAGAGGGCAGAGGGAGGCCAGTCTTGTTGGAGGACACACACAGGTACAACTCAACGTCAGGTCAGCAGCCAAGGGGTGATGGAGAGATGATGATCATGATGATGATGATGATGATGATGATGATGATGGAGTGGTAGTATGGAGGATGGAGAGGAGAGATTATAAAGGAGAGACATGTCTGTTATGGGATTGTAGTTGTGTTCAAATTGGATCCTAGCCTGGCTCTGTCCGACTATTGCTCTCAGCTCAGTTTTTAATTAGCTGAGACTATCGTCTGGAAACCGTTAGCGTTAGCGGTTTCACAGCCACCCTGCTGGCGGACCAATCAGGGTGTGTTAGTGAGATGACGTTGAAGTTCAAGCGCATTTCTAAATGGTGGTAGAGCTAGATGAGGAGATCAAAACAGTTGTTGCAACGCTGATTGGTTATTAAAAGCTGTCTGATAGCTTCCAAATTAGCCAGAGGTCTACGCCCAGTAGGAGTTAAACCAGTCTAGAGGACCCACTTGTCATGGTTCCAGCCGTGCCCTGACTTTTTTTTTTGGTTCCATGTCTCTGTTTAATGAAACCCCTGGAATTTACCACGTGGTGAATTTGGGTCCTTCCTGCTCCGTAACCGTAATACCACTGTCCTGCATATCTACCTGCTCCAATACACCTAATTCAAATGAATGGATCATTATCAAACTTGACAGAAGCCTGATAACGACTTATTCATGTGAATCAGGTGTGTGTGATCAGGGAGACATCTAAAACATGCAGCTCATTGGCTCCCAAACACCAGGGTTGAATACTGATCTAGTGGTCTGGGAATTCGGCTCCCAACCAGGGATCATGGGATCAAACCCCCGAGTTGGCCTAAGCATTTTAAGCAAGATGCCTATAAACCCTATCTGCTCTTTGTATAAAAACGTAAGTTGCTTTGCTTTTTTATTAAGGTGTTATATTGATTCATATGTATCTGCCCCTGTAGGTTCTGAAAGTAGCTGGGATTTGGGTGTTCCTGCTGACAGTGAACACAGGTACTAAAATGTACTACAGATCCACACAAAATCTATATTTATGTCCTTCATCCCATGCAGTTCCAGTCCAGTGTTGATATTATTGCTGCTGTGGGTGGGATTTGAGGGTTGCAATGAGAGCTATTGTAAAGCCCACTGACAAACCTGCAGTTTAGCTGTGTGTGTCTGCATTCATATGATGGACCAGCAGGGTAGGCTCGCTGGTCCTATCAGGGATTGAGGGAAGAGGTCCTGACTGGTCAGAAATCTAAATCGATTTGAATGAATAGATGCAGAGCTCTCAGAGAACATTTGACTTGCTGATAGCACACAATGTATATGACATTTCTAACAGATAACGCTAAATGAAGGCTATGCAATCCTACCTATATGCTCTATACTGTAAAACTTAAAGGCATACATTATGAAGCATATAGGATTTTAGAGCGCGGCCTAAGAAAAGAAACACAGCAGAATTCCTAAATGATAATTTAGGCAGTCTGATGTGTTTTTGCCTTGTATACCTGATACATACACACACAGCACAGGCAAGCCTTGTCACTTGTGTTTTATCCTAATTCGTTCAGACAGCTCTTTAATCCACTGAGAGGTTCTCCAATCAGAGCATCTGAAACACTTCTCCCCTCCCCCTGCCTGGTGCGTGTATGTGTGTGTGTGTGTGTGTGTGTGTGTGTGTGTGTGTGTGTGTGTGTGTGTGTGTGTGTGTGTGTGTGTGTGTGTGTGGTTTGTCTTTGCAGCGTGTGTTTGTTGAGCCAAAAAGCATTGAGTGATCGTCATGTTCGGACAGAGCAGCTGTTGAACAGAGCTCGTATGAAGGCTCGATGTTTTCCTCTGAAGGCCGACCACAACCTCCCTCTGTACAAAGACCCACAGTGAGTAGTGTGTGTGTGTGTGTGTGTGTGTGTGTGTGTGTGTGTGTGTGTGTGTGTGTGTGCATGCATGTGTGTGCACGCATACGTGTGTGTCTATTATATGTGTATGCAGGTCAGGGCTTCTACTGATTGGCTTCAGCGGTTCCATAAAGAGAAGGGTATTGTTTACTACTGAATTTCTTCTATTTCACCAAATACTTTTATTGTTTTTATATAACTATTTATTTCTATCAGCCTATAGTCCCTATATTGTCTTGCTGCGTAATGTCTTCCTGTTTAAAATAATGGTGAAACCCTATTTTCCCTACATCAAGTCCACACACTGATTTCCGGTAGAAATAATCAATTTGGTTGTATTTCAATGAACTAACTAAAATATTTAATTTAAAATGCCATTAGATTCCATTGTTTCTAAAAAACAAAAAGCAAAAACATTTTTTTGCTAACTCACCATTACTAAGGTGACTTTGACTGAAAAAAAAATCAGCATTTAATATTCTAATGAGTTAGAAGCTAATGCATAGCCAAGGGATTCAATAAAGGTCTTATTTTTCTTTAATTTTGGTTTTCTTTAGTTTTACAGGTAAAGTAATTATCGAGTATGCTTGCTAACTTTAACTCAAATCAAAGCAAAACCATCTCTTCCTTCAATGCCATAGGGTGCTCCCTCAGAAACTTTGCCCCACACATTGGAAACATATTGCGAAGGCTAGGATATTAATGTGAGAAATGTTTTCCACTTGATTATGTTCCTATTTACAGAGCCAGGGCTGTGTAGAAGTACCATCTATTGTTTAGCATGCACAGCACAGAGAACATTAAGCTAGTGGACTGAAAGGAGATATTTGGTGAATTTGACTAAAAGTGTATTAGTGCTTACTATACCTTTAAGCCAGTCTTGCATATTAAATGAAAATTAACCCTGTATTAACATTGGCTAGCCTGACTCTGTGCAGGAAGGCCAATGACAGGCTCAGGGCCTCACCAGGGGTTGACCAGCGCAGAGAGCCTTCTAGCAGGGACTCCACCCTCAAGCACCCAGCCCACACCACCTCTCGCGTCCGCTTTGAGGACGAAACGGAAAATGAGGCTGAGTCTCGCTACCAGAGGAGGGTGGAGCGAGCGCAGGGTGTTCTGGTGACCAGGCCGCACCTGTCAACCTATGTCAGCAGTAAAGGGGTGGAGCCTGGTGCCACAGACAGCGGAGACCTCCACTGGAAGACTCCCAGCATCCCTTGCTTCACCTTCCACACCGAACACATCAAAGAGACCTACATAGGTGCTGTCACCCCTGGAAATATCGCGCCATTGGCTGAGCGAGGAGGGACTCGCGTCTCCACTATGCATGTAAGAAGGACCAATTGTGTAAACAGACCCCTGGGGCTCCTCCCACCAGACATTGCCCATCCCACACACACTGGAGCCCCGCCTAGTCTGGAGCTGCCACCCAATCCCTATGCACCAGAGTATGTAGCGCCGCCCACTGAACCTCCATCCTCTAAGACCAGCAGTTTAGCTGAAACCACTGGCCACTCCCCCTGCCTTCCCAGCAAACCAGCTGTGAGCAGCCAGGGTCAGGGCCGCCACAGAGGGACAGATCTTCAGCCTCAAAAGACATCAACAAACCCCCCATGCAGCCAGCCAACAGGTCAGTATGACCTTCTGTTTGCATGAAAGTATATTTAGTGTTTGGCTTTGGAATGGTCTTCTAGCCTTAGACACAAGTCACTCCCACATCAGCCAATTATTAAAGGTGTGAGATTGTAAATAAAATACAAGGCGGTCATATTTTACACCATCAATCAATCAACATCTACCATATAACTGTGTTATGACTGGATATCCATTCAAAAGAGCCATTTGATAACAAGTGGGATAGTAATTAGATTTACGTTTGGTTGATGTTTCCAACAGCTGAGATGTGGCGGGATGTTGATGGACAGTCCAGAGGACCAATAAGAGAAGGGCAGAGAGAGGATGCACCTGACAAGTGAGAAGGCATTATCTATACACTGTAAATACCTTCACATGAAGATGCTATTGCAAGCAGCTTCATGAATAAATGCATTAATATTTCATTAATATTCCTGTTTCCGTGCAGCTGTGCAAAGTCAGATTAACGTAAAACTACATTAAAAAACGAGTTGGCTTGAAATGGTTTTTAAAGCGGAAATCAGGACAACTGGAGTGGTTGTGAGATGTACATTGTGAGGTTGGTTGAGCTGAGGCACTATTGATGAATGCAGTCCATATGTTTATTTAGCAGCATAATGTCAGTTAAATCCAATGTCAATAGGCAGAGTGCAGGCCTTACAATAGCCTACCAATATAACAATAACTGAAAAGAAACCATGTTTACCAAAAACATATCAATATAACTACGAAGAAAACAATAACTGAAATAGAACCATGTTTACCAAAAACGTAATAAACTGGAAAACTAAGAAAACAAACATATATATAGGCTACTCTGCCCCATTCAAATAATAGGGCCCCTCTAGCTCTTCCTCTGTTTCAAGGTCCGATCTCATCTCAGGATCACTTGCCTCTTTTTTGTCAGCGTCCTTGTTAAAGCCATAATTGCCACTTATCAATTAACCCCTGGAGAACACCTGGTCCACAAAATATTATAATAAAATAATAATATAATATATAAAGTATATCTCACACAATTAAAATGCAGAGCCTACTAAGTATGCATATTAATATACAGGGCACAGGCTAACCCCGTGACATGCATACTAAAAGAAGTGAGTCATGAGAAGCACACACTGTCTGAGACCAGACTGGGATCACTTGTAGTCTGTCCTATAATCCTGTCCATCCTTCTGTCTGTCTCCGGCAGGGACACAGGGACCCGGTCCAGGCCG
This sequence comes from Forbesichthys papilliferus, assembly GCA_025399855.1. Lineage (NCBI taxonomy): Eukaryota > Metazoa > Chordata > Actinopteri > Percopsiformes > Amblyopsidae > Forbesichthys > Forbesichthys papilliferus. The sequence goes on along the minus strand of JAODOY010025499.1, from coordinate 5,491 downwards.
TCTCTGCGGAGGATGTTGTCAGGTCTGAGCGGAGTGCTGCACGGTGCAGGCAGCAGGCGTCGATCGTGCAGCCTGGACCAGCGGAGGAGTCGACCAGCAGGCACGGCTCCAGACCCACTGTGGGCTGGACCCAGCCCTGGAGCCTCAGCCCCAGTGGGGTGCAGCACGCTGAGGAAAACTCCATCTCTGCAGAGCCTGGGCAAGGTGAGCACAATAATCATTAATCTTCATTAGTCTTAATAATATGTAGCAAAAACAGTGTTAATTACATAGGATAAAATATTTAAATAATGAATGAATACAGATGTCTAGAACTAATTCTTTATTAGGCAGTGACAATTCTAGGTAAACATAAACATACTCCATGGAACAACTAGCATTGAATGATGTATAGCAATGTAATGGCACATGACATCTGGTTATTGGCTGTCTTGCCACCAGGGGTCACCATTGTTCCAGCTGAGGAAGACTACGTCGTTCCAAAGTCTCAAATCATTACACAAGAGTGACCCTGCCCACCAGCCAATAGCCCCGCCCACCAGGTATTTAAATCTTGCTGTAATTAATCGACCAGACTGTTATATGAATAACTGTATTATTACAATTACAATTTACACATGTGTGTGTGTGTGTGTGCGTTTGTGTGCATGTGCGTGTGTAGATGTCTGAGTGTGCAGGACGTGGGTACCCCATGTAGGCTGCGTACGGTAGGGCGGGTGAGAGAGATCTGCACTGACGGGACAGTTCTATTGGAGCTCCACCTTCCTGAGATGGGCCAGTATGGCTTCCTGATTGGACTAGGACAAGGACATAGTGGTACATGTCTTCATATTCCTCTTTTCAGAAGAGACATTCATTGAAATAATTTGCTACTGTATCACATTTGACCAGGGTTTATAATGGCTCCATGTATAAACCTCTACTTGATTGATTGATGTTCAATGACGTATTGTTGTTTGTGGAGTCTTTATAAGCACAATGTCATATAGCGGGTAAGGGGTGAGTTCTACTCTCTGAACCTGTGTACGGTATGTCTGTAGGTGTGTATGTGGAGGAGATGATTGACAGCAATGCGGAGAAGCTGTACTCTGGCCTGCTGTCAGTTGGTGATGAGATCCTGGAGGTCGGTGGTCGGCTGGTGGGCGGGCTCTCTCTGGATGAAGTGACAAGTCTTCTGGCACAGGAAGGCTCCGCCTCCCTCCGCATCCTGCCTCACAGGAAGGTTCCTCAGCACTAGGACCGCCTCCAGGCCCCAAACACATCATATCCCTATGGTGACCGTAGTTAAAAGAGATAGATGCCTGAGCCAGGTGCCGCATAGAACGCTATACTAGTTGGAAAGGCTTGACTGCTTGGTCAAATTAGCACTGCGGACCACAGCTAACGGCGGCTCACAAATAAACCCCATAGACATGTACGTTTTTTTTTTTTGCTGCAACATCATTTTACAATATTATTATTATTTATCAATGCAATTACAATATGACAATGTTTCAGATACTGTTTATTGACATTAAAGGTGGCGTCGGCTACCCTGGAGAAAGATTGATGATGTTTTAACTAGATCAAACACCTCTCCCTTCAATGCCATAGGCCTCAGAAACTCCACCCCCCCACGCACATTTTTTGTGTTCCTATTTAGAGAGCCAGGGCTGTGTAGAAACACCAGATTTTTTTTCCTCACACACACAGAACAGACAGCTAGCAGACCATGAGTAAATACTCAGTTATGACCAAACATATTAGCTTACAGTCATTGACTCCACCTTCTAACAGCTGTTTGTAACCCTACACTACATACAGGCTTCTATGCACTACAAAAGCCAGGAGAATGCGATATCTGCGACCAGTATCTATTTATATCAATGATAGTGACATCTGGCTAATGCAGTGACTCCAGAGTCTAGCAAGTCAGATCATTGACTGATGATGCCCTTTAGCCCTAAAGTGTGACGTCACCACAGGTACATTATACACTATTAATGTTTGATATGACGTGAAGAGACATTTTAAACCTATATTATCCACATTTTTATTAAAAACTGGAGTTTTGACAATCTTTACACCAGCATTGACGGTTCTTATAATCTTCAATCCTATTTAGTTTACAGATAACATTTAAAAAAAAACAATTTAAATTGCAGCTACTCATTACATCTGTGTGTGTGAATACCCTAGTGGTCAAAATATCACTCAGTCCTGCACTAATCCCTCATTACGCTTCCCATAAAGCGCTTAGTCTCAAAACACCTCATACCATTGCTGTTTAACTGTCACTACCCATTATTTGAATACACATCAGCTGTTATCCTGAGATAATGACATCCTGGAATAATACCATCACATTGTGGCAGTGACCTCATTCTGAGTCAATCGCATCACACCATTGCCCATGCCTTTTTGTTATACGGTATAAACCCTACCGTTCCTCAGACAGCTAATCAACACTGTATTTAACAGAGTATAGACCACTAAAGTATAACATTTTGCTGCCAATCTATAATACTGAACATTTTAAATTAACTGCCACAGATTTGTATACCTTTTGAATGAATTTGACTACTAAACCATTGTGCAATCGATATGTTCCATTTATAATAATAATAAATGAATATGAATCATTTTCAGATGGGACTGGATCACATTTGTATTCTGATAGCAGAAGTCACATTACCTTTCGGGTGGGGAAAGTCTTGAGATTAATTTTAGTAGCGTACAAGTAGGATATTACATATCTGAATAAAAATTGGTCTATCTAGGTTAGCAGCAGGCATTGCAACATCCTGTCCAAGTAACTGTACTGATTCAATAACATTTGTGAAACATTACATATTCAATGCACACAAGAAAGCAAATGGAGGTTTTGCAACCTGATAGTTTACATACATAAACATATACATACATTCATACACACACACACACACACACACATATAGGCATACATACGATAGCGAGAGCGAGCACTGGAAAGAGAGAGTGTCTGAGAGAGAGAGACCGCATATTCATTATTGACTCATTGACCAGTTGATGTCATCATAGATGTTTATTGACATGACTAAATTATAACACTGCCAACACATCTGACAGCAGGCTTGTTAAAGATGAGCAAGGTCCTGCCTTGATGGACACAATGCATGCTGGGTAGCTGCAGAAGCTGAAGGCATAATGATAATGACAATGATAATGACCATTTGTAGTTGAATGAGATTAGATCTCATTAACTGAGTTGTCCAACAAACAACCAGGAAAGAATGTATCTACTATTTTATACTTCCATATTAGACATATCAGATGTCAGTTGCATTAACTTTCAAGACTGTTTACCATTAAATGTGATTGCTCTCTAACAAGCCCTATGACAGGTTCCCACATACTTTCATATTCTCTCAGCACATTCTCTCACACACACGCACACACTTTAGAATACTGCCCCGAATTGGTCTGTATAGTCTCGTGCTCAAAGTAACACTTTTTTTTCTCAAGAAGTTAAGACTGTCTAAAGAATGTTAAAAAATCCATCAGTAATCTCACAGATACAGACAGTTACACAGATTGCACCTTTTAAATCAGTCACAGCAGTTATGACCTTCATTGTTATTAGAACCATCAATTATAATGTTCAGTCAAATTACATAAAAGCAATGAGCTACACAGTAACATAAAACAAAATAAAAATCTGATTAAATACAGGAACAAGGTTGTAGTGTTACTTACATATTTGTATATCCCATTCATACTGAAACTATATTTGTTTCTGGAAGTGATGAGTGGTTACACTGGTATTTTCTTTACACAGCAGAAGCAATCACGTGTCAGACATTGAGAGAAAAAACCCTGTTCAACCAGGCCTCAATCTCACTGATAAAGTCACACAGGATCAGAGACAGAACTGGACCAGTCCAGACCAGTAGAAGCTAACAAAGTAGAGTCTAGTCTAGACCAGTAGAGTCCAACAGACAGCAGTAGAAAAAGAGCTTGGTACCAGGTCTGCTGGAGACATGGGTGATGATGTCAGAGGATGAAGAACAGCATGATTACCACCAGCAGGATGACGAGCAGAACCCCGATCACACACCACTGCCGCCGGTCTGAGAACAGGATGACGGACAGAGAAAACGATGACAACTCACTTATGAACATATAGATTATTATTATTATTATTATTATTATTATTATTATTACAATTCGTTCATTAAAGGATACCACAGTTCATCCAGTGTGAAGACCAAAACCAGGAGACCCCCTTCCCACCCCACCCCATGCTCCCACACAAAAACATTTAAAATTCGGATTTGTGGAAATTGTTGTGACTGGATGAACTGGGAGCCTGCAGACTAGTATATTCACAAACAGACACAGGATATCCTGTCCCACAAAGTTTACATTTTACATGATATAGAGAGGATACACCTCTTTTCCACTTCCTGTTGAGTCCTGCTTAAAAAACAGTATTCTTCATCCACACCTCTACTACTACTAAACTATCTCTATACAGTATGTATCTGACAGACAGTCACACAGTAAAACAGCTGCTACCAAGAGCTGTTAGTTTTACATTTTAACATAAAGCTAAATCAATTGGACATTTCAAATTGAAATAATAGTTTGCTTAATATTTGATTATGAAGAAATAAGGAAATTATGTTCACACATTTATATGACTAATAACCACTCATTATTTTACCGCTGGTCATGTGGGAGACTTTTGCTAGTTTCTTCATGACGTTGTCCAATCTTGATTGAGTGTTGTCCATATCATGGCTGAAATCATCCAACATCCTACAGAAGAAAAAAATAAAAAATAAATAAAAAAACAACTGCTTCAGGAACAAATAAACAAAAACATCCAACATCCTACAGAAGAAAAAAATAAAAAAACAACTGCTTCAAGAACAAATAAACAAAAACAATAGAATTGTCCATACTGAATGTATTATGTGAATCTATCATTATGTGTTTAACACAATGTGTGCACCCATCTTACACCGCTTGTTCGTCCAGTTCCATACCAATGCGTTCCGACATGTTCTTTAAAACGCCGATGGTCCCGGAGACCAACTCCAATTGCTCATCCTGCTGTTCTGCAATTAACTAACACACACACACACAGACTTAGGTAGGTTCTTGACTACAGTATGTAGTGGTATACACATACAAGAGTTTAGTGTATTTGCATAGTAATGGTGTTTTCTCTAATGTGTGTTGGTGCTCAGTAATGTGTGTGCTTTTGACAGTTGAGTTACCTGTTGTTGTGTATGTTGCTCTTCTATAAACTGGCTGTTCGCCGTCTGTAGCTCTGTGTCCAGACGGCTGTATTTATTAGACCCAGGGCCTGGACCAGAACCTGGCCCGGGCTGCCAGACTGGGCCTTGAGACCCACTGTTTGCCAACAGAGCCTGAGAAGACACAGTTTACATCTACAGTTGCAAGAAAAAGTATGTGAACCCCTTGGGATTACGTGGAGTTTTGCATGAATTGGTCATAAAATGTG
>JAODOY010025488.1:3617-23592 GCA_025399855.1 Forbesichthys papilliferus | reverse complement strand
AGAGAGAGAGAGAGAGAGAGAGAGAGAGAGAGAGAGAGAGAGAGAGAGAGAGAGAGAGCGAGAGCGAGAGAGAGAGAATGTGTGTGTGTGTTTGAAATCCATAGCAGATTCAACAGGACTTGGTCTGAAGGCGTAATCAACGTGTAATATGTGTCCATCCCTCACTTTAACTTCCCTTCCTCTTGCCTGCTATCCCTTGCCTCTCTTGTTAAACTACCCACAGGGCAGCCCTTAATGTGAGGTTGATCTCAGGTTGTCTCTCGCAGTACACCCCCACGCACATAGCTCATCCGAGACGCTTCTCTCCCTGCTCAATTGCGAGATAGCTACCCACATTATGGCTTCCCCTTCCTGGGTGTAAAGAAAGAATCATTCAGTTCAACAAAGCATGGAAATTTGCTCATGTAGGTCTGGATGGAACACACGCTCAAGCACCCTAGTGTGCGCACACACACACACACACACACAGATGCTGTATTTTGATAGAATTTGATAGAATTCTGATAGAATAACATACGTGTGTGTGTGTGTGTGTCTGTGTGTGTGTGTGTCTGTCTGTGTGGGGGTGCGCGCGTGTGTGTGCGTATGTGTGTGTCTGTGTGTGTGTGTGTGTGTGTGTGTGTGTGAGACAGACATCACGTTTATTAAGCAGGCAGGTTGAGTGGCACATGGGCAACAGAGATTTCTGTTTCATTACACCTTTCATTAACCTGAGCTGTGAGCTCGTACACGCGCGCGCACACACACACACACACACACACACACACACACACACACACACACACACACACAACCCCCAACCATCTACACAAAAAACCACACACACACACACACGAGAGATGGTCCACGCAGATTGGGTGGTGGGTGATGAAGCGGGGAGGTGGGTGTGTACAGAAATACGTTTTTGTGGGGCGACAAAATAACCTGTCTGCTTATCAAAGTGGAGATCTGTCGCTCTTATCCAGACTGTTCCCCCACCGCTTGCTCTCTCTCTCTCTCTCTCTCTCTCTCTCTCTCTCTCTCTCTCTCTCTCTCAGTCTCTCTCTCTCTCTCTCTCTCTCTCTCTCTCTCTCTCTCTCTCTCTCACACACACACACCAACTCTAACTCTCTCTCACTCTCTCTTTCCTTTTTATAACAGTAACGGGATACAGTTTACAGATGTGTTGGCTTATCTTGTGTTCTGTATTTTAAACGTTTTTGAACTTCTCACACAATGTGTGATGTGATCTAAACAATCGTAAAAGGCCTGTTTACGGTAATAAAGCACAGTAAAAAGACCACTTGTCTCTCACGCACACAATCAGCAATTTGCACCGCACATTGTCTACCTGTCCTACATTTAACTGGGTTTATCACAGACACAGCAGCTGTACTTCTACGTAGATGTGTGTGGGATCAGGCCAGATGTCACCTGGTTTTTTTAGGGTGGAAATCCCCAACTCCCCAGGCCCTGCTATGAGTCAACCATCATTTAGATCAAGTGTTTGCCTGTGTGCGTGTGCTTGTGTGTGTGTTTGTGTGTGCACGTGTGTGTGTGTGTGTGTGTGTGTGTATTTCTGTGCCTTCAAAAATGCATAATAATTGTATTCGTGCAGGGACCAACTCTTTTGGCATATTGTCATTGAAATATTTGTCCTGTTTTGTGAATGTTCTGAAAACAGTGATTAAAACAAATGTTTTGTGTTGAGGATGTGTCTAACAGGCTGTGTGTGTGTGTGTGTGTGTGTAGAGTGGCTGTCCTTGCATTCCCTGTGAATATAAAGTTATACTGTATACAGTGTATTACGGGCATTTTTGAGACAGAGAGAGAGAGAGTGAGAGAGAGAGAGAGAGAGAGAGAGAGAGACTCATTCGATTTCCGGACGTTTTTGTTTTTTAAACCACAGACCCTGCCTTAAAGGCCGAGGTTTACTTGGGTCTACAGTACACTTAATTCAACATACTCAAGTACGTCTAACAATATGCAATAGCCTAATGGTGAATTTTCAGTCAAATAATAGCATTGCCCCTCCCGCCTTCATGAATGCAATAAAAAAATAACTAATAAAATGAATAAGAATGAAGAATAAATGCATATATGCAGTATATAATGCGTCTACATCTCTACTGAAACCTTCAATATGTCTATCACTCTATCTGTCCTCACACAAGCTCTTTCTCCTCATATTCAATTTGTTATATACTCAATACGTCCAGTTCAGGAAATGTAAGGCATATTTCTACACGTTTTACTCATCTTCAATTTTTCAGATCAGTCCCCAATGAAATCAAATTAAATATTTACAATAGGCAATGCATTCCAGCAAGTAGTGTGTGTGTGTGTGTGTGTGTGTGTGTGTGTACATGCACACTATAAAGGTGACTGCCTTTCAACAGCCAAGGACACCCCCCCTCTCTCTCTCTTGCTTTCTTCCTCTCTCTCTCTCTCTCTCTAAATCCCCGTCCCCTGCATTTTTCTCTCAAGCCCTATTTTACCAGGAGTGCTCTGAACACAGCATGAGTCTATTGCTCTTTTACTGTGGCTTTGACCCGTTGGCAGAGTACACACACTTACAGTAGGCAATAGTCACCAGTGCTCAAACACACACGCGCACGCACGTATACACGCGCACACACGTGCACACACGCGCACATGCACACACTACAAGTCGCTGGCACTCTGATATGTGCTGCTGGATTGATCCAACTCTTTTATCTGCTAAATAACTTACCATCGATTGAGCGGGGGCAGTGGAGAGCGAGTGGGTGGGTGGGTGGGTGGGTGGGGGATGTGCTGAGAGAATCAAAGCCTACCAATATCCAATGGCTGTCAGCAGCACCCGAGGACCAGGAGCAGAGGAAAAGAACATGGCAAAAACAGGCACATGTCAAAACAAGCTGACTTTTATGGCGCTGTGGAGCTTGTCTGTGTCTGGAAACATGCAGCGCAGAACTAGATTTATGACAAATGAAGAAGAACGTGAATCAGGAAGGAGCTCACTTTCAGTCTGGGACCATATTTGTTCTGGGGCTATATTTGTTGTTAATTCAAGTGTCACTTTAAGTTCTCTTACCTCTCTTTAAGCCTTCGAGTACTATGGCATTATAGGCATGACTCTAACACAGTTATTAATAAAACATAAAATATATTTACAAGTATAGGATAAAAATGTACATCACTTTTGATTAAATTCATGTTTTTTCATTAAATCACACCATCTCCAAGGGCGTGTCCCCACACGCACTTCGAAAGCCACTTTCTCTAACAGGTAATACCATGTGTGTCTTACTTATGTGGGAGCCAGAGGAAGCCAGTCTCGCTGGCCCTGTCGCTCGCCTCAAGGGAACCGGCTCCGCGCCTATAGAGGGTTCAGAGGCTAATTGGATATATCACTGTGAAAAACATTTAAAATCCTGAATCAATACCTGCCTCTTTAATGCGTTTTCCTGAAGAAGTGCTCCTCTCTATTGCACCTGACTGCTCCCATCCCCAGCCTCCCCCCCCCCCCCCACTCTCTCTCTATACGCCGTTTTCCTGTACAATCTCTCACTATCTTAAGGGGGCACGGGTCTGTGTGGGGGTCAATGAGCTAAAGGCCACTTGTGGCCAACATGAAGCGGGCGCCTGCCTGTAGCGTATGAATGTAGTGTGTTGAGTCCATCTACGGCAAATACAGTACATACAGTATAGACTGCATGGAATTACACATGTAGGGTATTACATCTGTGTCCTTATTAACTGCATAGAATTAATAAACACATGTACACAAACACTTACAAACACACACACACACTCAATGTCTCTGAAATTAATGACCGGTGTGTGTGTGTGTATGTGTGTGTGTTTGAAAGAGCTAGAGTTTATAAAAACAAGTAGATTCCCATAGCAACAAATCACCTCCTTGTCGACAGCTGCCCACACCTGACTAGTCTACGGTCACTAGGGTTGGGGGTCAACAACAGCTGTGACCTCCTCAATACACACACACACGAACACACACATGGACACGCACACACACACACACACACACACACACACACACACACACACACACACTACCACACTCCCACCCAAAATCCTTTGTATTGTTTACAAATGATAAAAGGAGGCTTGTCAAACAGCAACATTTTAGGCTGATGTGCTGTAATGACACCTCTTTACCACCAGGCCTCCCAGTTCAGCAGTTGAAAATTTAATCAAAATAACTGACCATTCAAATTGGACATGTTCAGCCATCTTCCTTTCCATATCAGCAGATGTATTCCCTCACCACATTGTTTTATTATGAGGAACCACATCTACCGGTGGTTACATTCAACAGATTTTCATCTTTAGACTTGTGTCAGGTTCTCTGGTCTAATCGCTCCAAAACACAATGTGTTTTTAAACACTGTCACTGTGTGGAAAGATTTGGGGAATACGGATGAGCAGCTGTCAGTAAACATTTACACTATCGACAGACTATATCAGTGGCAGGTTTACAATGCAAAAGATGAATTTCTAGAAGACAATATCTGCAAGCTGAGCTGTTGATAAACGTCAATGATTGAAACACTGATTTAAATGTGAAACGTAGAACCTACTGCCCCTATTTTTGATGTGTGCGAGAGGAACACGTTCCCACTCACACACACAGAGCGAAAGGAGGGTATACAGTGCTGCTCCTATATTGCATTTAGCAGATAAACAGGAAGCAGATACTGTATGGTCATCTTGTACTTCTGCTCACATTGGCGACATTAATGTGCTTTTGTGTGTGTGTGCGTGCACGTGTGTGTGTGTGTGTGTTGTCAAACAGCCTCATCTGTCTCGGTGTAACTGTCTGAAGTTGTGTTCGAACTCTAGTGGTCAAGTGGTGGAAGAGTGTTGTTATAGGTGCCTCTCTCCCCTAAAGTGTCTAACATCAGACACTCTGTTTTCATTGGAGCTTGTCCCGGCCTTCACCTGATGCCCCCCCACCCCATCTACCCCTGCACCCGTCCCATATCCTGGTCCTTCCTTCCTCTGTATTCTTTTGCTCCCTTGATTCATTTTGAGTACCAACTTTTGCCCTCCTCCTTTGTCAAATTACACTCCTTCGCTCTCTTAACAGTATCTGACTACAAAGAGAGCTGGGCAGGGGGTGTGGGGCCTTGTTCATTTAATAGGCTTAATAGTTAGCACAGTGGTAGCTTCAAAAGAAACATGTTTGCATTGCGCTTATGAGGCACTTCTATAAGGCTTACGCTCTACCCTGCTAAAAAAATCCAGCATTGCTGGTCACCAGCATAAGGTATGTTTGCATGCTGGAACCATGTTGCTTGAATACAGCATGACTATGCTGGTCCACCAGCTAGACCAGCACAACACCAGCACTGACCAGTATGAGCCAGCCTGGACCAGCATGGAATTTATGCTGGTTCAAACTGGATTTTTTAGCAGGGTATACATACTGGATGCCTAGTTTCCCTACGCTGCATAGTTTTTACGCAATCACAATGCAATGTTCTACTCGACAACTCTTTCTGATTACAGTTGGTATCCATGGTGATGCTAGCATCTCCCATGGTCGGTCCTCGTAAGTTATGTAATGAAACCAGAAATAAACTGACATTCTTCCAGGGAAAACTTTCGCCAATAAAATGATACCTGATGCTACTACATACGCAACGCGATGTTGCAAACTCTACGTTGTACTCCATAGGAAAGTACGGTAATGGAATTCCTGTCAAAAGGTACGCAACACGCATGTACGGCAGTATGTAAAGGGCAATACTGTAAGAAATGCACGTCACCCTAATGCAAGCCCTTAATCTAAAGATTAGTTTTTGCAAAATCTCACTGTTAGAGAGAAAATCCACCAATCATCTGGTATTCATCTGGTCTGCTTGTTGGATTCTACAGGACCATGATAGGAAGCGGAAATTGTTGGAAAGATTCTGAAGTGTTATTGTCTTGTTCCCCATTTGAGCGTGTGGGGAATACCTGCTGTAGGCCAGCCTATCAGTGCAGTGAGTTTTTACGCAGCAGAAGGGCCAGATTTCCCTGCAAAGTGCACACTGTACAGTACGAAGAGTTAACCAAGAGTTTGGTTTATAAGCATGCCGTGGACAAGATCGTTAAAATGCAGGAATTAAACTGGCTATTATAATGCCCTTTAAAGCATGCATATGCACACACTGTCAAGTCACTTTCTTTCCATTCTGTTGGCTGTAACAAAAGAAAGCATCTAATTTCCCCTCAGCGAGTGTGTTTCTTGGCTGAACATGTCCTTTGGAGTGTGATTGATGTGTGGAGACACAGTCTTAGCAGTTGGAATAAGCCAGAGATGGACATGATAACCCTTTAACCCCACAAAGACTCTTGTTGTTTTTGTTGGACTAAGTCTGCCTTGGGTCTGTTTCTACAATACTACAAATACAAATATCATGTAGCATTTGGATGTTAGCAAGTTATCAACCGATAACCAGATTATTTCCATTGTTACGCAATACTTTTAAAGTATCTGCAAAGTCGATCACCGTCTCAACTGCTAGTGTCAATTGCCACCGTGTTGAGTATTAGAACACAAGATACTGGTGTCCGGTCTGAGTCAAAGTCACTCAGCTGATAGTGTCCGGTTTGTCAATATTTGATGTGTTTTTTCAGTTGGGCGGATAGGTTTAACATGTATGATCTATCTTGTTGAATAGGACACACATTTGAATGAATTCATAAGAAAGAATCAAGACTTTCTCTGAAGAGGAACAATTAAAATAGAATGAAACAGAACTTCCCTAAATCTTGCTATTCCAAGTACTGTAACTTCTTCTTTGTACTTTGAGTTTTTCTCCAGGCGTTGGCTCACAGCTGAGGAGTCTAAATAAACCTGTGGTGGCAACTATAGGAGCAGGGGACAAGTTGTCCCAGGTGGGTTTGTGTGCATGTTATAAGACATTTGTTAGGCCAATAAAATGTCTTTGCTATTTGCATGAATGCATGTGACTCGAGGAGTTATGGCCCGATAAGTGAGTCTGTTTACAGTTGAAGGTATGTGTCGAACACCTTAGGACATTAAGTTTCAAGTTGTATTGTCATGAGCACAGAGAACAGACAGATGTTAGCATGGCTGTGAAATGCGTCTAATGTAATAAAATACTAGAATAACAAACAACAGAAAGTAAGAAGAAGATACCCATATGGCATTAACTGTACAAATATAATACATACTGTACAGATTTGACTTAATTCGACTTAGTACAACGTAGGTAGTGACTAGTGCAAATGCTTGTTAAAGTGGCGGTATGTAAGTGAATGGACACGGGTGGGAACAGGTGCTGACCTAAAACACGGAGAAGTGACAGGTTACAGTGTGTGTACTTGGCAAGTGTTTGCCAAGTGTTACTTGGCAAATTTAGGAAGGGATTTGAAGAATTTGAAGAATTTTTATAGAACGTCATACTTCACCAGTAACATTGCTTCTTTGTCTCTTATTTTATATTTTTATTTACATGGAACCAGTCAGCACAAACATATGAAGAGATGGAAGCGTATGTCTGTGGGATGTACATACAGTACATCCAGGTTCTACAGGACATCTGGCCCTTGATAATCAGTAACAAGTTGATAATGGAGCTCCCCAAATAACACTGAGTGACGTTAGATCTACAGTATTCTTACACTACCCTCCTCCTCAATCCACAGGCACGCACACTCAAACACACATATGTTCTCTCTCTCTCTCTCTCTCTCTCTCTCCCCCCCCCCCCCCCCCCCACACTCTCCACACACAAACACACTAATACGCACGCACGCATGCACAAATGCTCCATACACTCTGCTCCAATCCTTCTCCATTTCAAATCATCCGCCAGATGCCCCCACTCCAACTGCTGTTAATCATATTAGCTGGAATCCCTAGCACTTAAATCCATAACTGCTGTGTGTATTAATCGCGGTGAATCTCGTTATCACATCTATGTTAATTAAAACCATCTGCCAGGGAACGGGTGAGGACAGGGCTAAGAAAAGGCTAAGTGGCAAAAGAGGCTGGGTGGCATCTGAAGGTATTTGGGTCAATTCCTGCCAAGGCGGTGGGTTTCCACTGAGCTGTGATTGTGGCTGGCGATCACCTCGGGCACCGGGTAGGGGGGGGGGGGGGGGGGGTCGGGGGGCGTCTGCATTTTGTAAAGCATCTTAACAAGTACTTCCTTGTTCAAGCCTCTTTAACTAAAGATGACACATCCTTCTGAATCTGCTGTCACCACACGTCATTCACACCTGGTACGTATTGTCTTTAAGCCCATGCATACGTGTGGTCACGTCTCATGTCAGATGCTGAGATATGTGTCCTATCCGTGCAGGGAAAAGGGGGCGAGCTGAAGTTTTCACCCTAGTATGCTTCAATCACGAGTTTCCACCTCACAAGAGGCTGTTTGACTGCCCTTAAGTGACGGCTCTTCCTCTCTCTTCATAAAGGGCTGCCCCGGAGTAGAGGCAGGCGCAGGAGCGAGCTTCAAAACAGAATAATATTGAACTCAGCATTATTCAAAAAAGAAAATGCCGTTAAGTCTTGATATGTTGCTTTTTCCAAAGTATGGCTCCGAGGCTGATGGAGGGAGCTGTGATACGCTAGGTAGAGTGTGGGAGAGATGTTTTAAGGGGGGGAATAAAGGAATAGAGCAGGCGCACTCCCTATAGCCTCCCAGATACACTCATATATCGCTTTTGCCATGCGCTCTCTCGCTCCGTTCACACCAGTGATTCATCTATGGTACTTGAAGGCAGTGCACAAGGAAAACATGCCTTTGACTTGGGGCATAATCCAGGGTGGCCATTGCTCTCTCTCGCTCACACACACACACACACACACACACACAGATTAGGCCGTGTCTTGAGTGACAGCTGATCAGGGGCGCTAGGCAGCACCCTCCTCTTCCCCTTTGCACTACCTCATCTCATCTCAGCCCTTATCTGATTTGATCCATTAGCATTCTTTCCTTTGGCTTCTTCTCCTGCTCTGCTCCCGTCAGGCAGCGGCACAGCCTATAGTCTGCTGCAGTTGAACTGTCGCCTCGGGGGGCTCACCTGAGAGGGCTGACAGCCGCCTGCATAATCGCCCCCCCCCCATCTCCTCGCCTGGCGCCCGATAGGCACACGATCAGGACGTTGGGGGGGGGTTGGGGGGAAGAGGGGGGGGGGGGGTAGCTCTACAAATGGAGAGCAGGTTTGTTTCAAATGCAGCATGGAGGGAAATTTGGGGTGCTGGGGGGCGGCTTGATAGGGAGGGGTTGGTGGAGGAGGGGTTGGTGGAGGAGAAGTTGGTGGGGAGGAGGTTGGTGGAGGATAGGTTAACAGAATGTTAGGAGGAAGAGAAGCAGATCAGAGGGGAAGCAAATCATAATAATAATAATACACTTTATTTGTATAGTACCTTTCATACACAATGTGCAACTCAACATGCTTTACAGTTAAAAACATTTGAAAAACAAAGGATTAAGGGAAATGGATTTTAAGGAGGTTGAAAGACAGGAGGGCTGCGTGAAGCTAATAAGATAGCTAAGTACTAGAGTCCTTTTTGTTTGTCTTACCTAATATGGTCTATGAGACTAGATTCCGTCAATCGGCATGCCGTTCATTACCCTGTAATGATGTATCTCACCCTACTTATACACCTTTGGCCTTTTTTTTGTCCTACAGTGTTACTTCAGGGCTGATTCACTTGGTTTGCTGTTAATTACAAATAATTCAAGGTCCGTCACAAGTAGATTACATGTTTGTTTCCTGTCTCAGTCTGTAAAGGTTTACACAAACAGTTAAGTAATGTAATTGCTGTTGTAATTAGTCTGCCTGATAGCTGGCATAAAGTATGCTGGCATAAAGTATGCTTAGCAGGAATGTGAGTATCCCAACCATAATTTATTGTTTTGGGGCTAGACAACATAGCGTTTGACAGTTAAATCCTAGTTCAGATCAGTCTAGAGAACTTTATTTTCTAATGCTAAATCTTGTCTTGACATCATTGGGACAGGGTTGTGAGTGTTCCAGGTCTTAGCCTATTTAAACTGAATCTATATGACTTTCTGTCACTAGGTGTCATACTAGAGCAGAGGTCACCAACCTTTTTGGAGCTGAGAGCTACATCAAGGGTACTAAGTAACATGAAGGGCTACTTGTTTGAAACATCCTGAATAAGAAAATTACACAATTCACTTTTAATGATAATTTTATTACTAAATATTCATATATGTGAAGAGACTGATCACATTTTAGGCTACCTATACTTCACGATAGTAACACATATACAGTACATGAGATACCATTTCTGTTTCTGCACATTTGTTTATATTCCTATTTACGGAGCAAGGACTGCGTAGAAGGAGGCTTCCAGATAATTGTATTTAGCATGCAGAGAGATGGGTAAGATAGCGGAATGCGAGGAGGTATTTGTTGAATTTGACAAAGTGTTTTAGCTTACAATACTGACTATACATATTAGCCTATACCTTTAACCGTCACATCGTCAAATCATGTGCCATTTCCATCAAACACCATTCGAATAAACATGGTCAGCTGCGGCGTAGGCCTACTGCTGCTGCCGTTGGACTCGCATTGGATAGGCTACCTGCGTGTATAAACAGATTAACAGATCCCGGTCCAACTGCTCTGTCAAGTTCCCAGACAACCATAGGTTAAACCATTTTAACCATTTTAACGTGCCACCCGTTGTCTTTACACTGTGCTGCTTTGCTGTCGCCATAGTCAGACATATGAGAACCTTTACTTTCAGAAAAATGACATATTCACAATCATTGCAAAAATAGTTTTCTTCCATGTTGGTCTTTGTTAATTTTTTTTTCTAGCTCCCACTGTGCCTGTTCAGCATAGTGAGATGGTGAGAGCACACAGGGAAGGTGAAATGGTGGTTTGCTATTATAGTAATGTTTAAAATATTGAATATAGTACCTTTAACTTAAATGAGTCTTCTGTCTGCATTTGTACATTTTTCACACTGCACACAAATCTGGCCCATATTCAATATTTTTGCCCCTATAAGTGACTAGGGTCTGAGCAGTGTGAACATCACAAATCACATATTATATTTTCTCATCAGATCTGGGCCACGTTTACATGTGGTACTAAATGGGATACATATATGATTCTTTTAAATGCGATCTCAGTCTGAACAGTCAAATCATAACTGATGCTATTCACTTTACACTAGATAGACATTTACTGTGTGACTCGCCCTTGCTAGCGTAATCAGGCTCGCTCATGGCCATTGTTGGTCGACATTTTGTTACCCCTGAGCGGGAGAAGATGTACAGTAGTCCTCCTCGCAAGTGAAGATACAGTAGGTTAAATAAGGAAGTAGTCACTGGATGGTCAGAGCGAGGATAGCCTACTGCACACGAGGCGTAGGCTATCTAGTATATGGTGCCTCGGAGCAGACAGCAGAAATACAGTAGCCTGAATGGTAGAAGCAGAAATACACAAATAAATTAGAAGAAACTAAGGCCATAGTAGGCTACGCAGCCGTGATATTGAGATGCAGGAGATGCACTCCTACTATTTATTATGTTTTAAAATGTACATTTTTGTCCATGGGATGTTTATATAAATACAGGACAAATTGCGTCCCGTATTGATTGAGAACGGGACGCAAGATTAAAATAAATGACGATTCTGTATTATACGGGACGGTGGCAACCCACCTGGTGGAGAAAATATTCCATGTGAGTGTTTGACAGGCTTTAGTAGCCTACAACAGTAGTCTATTGGGCTTTCTTCTGTACACATTTGCTGGCTTCCACCTCACATCAACTTGTTAAATGATTGTTGCTCTCAGTCAATGCTTACTTTCATTCTACACAGCGCGCTGCATGTGACATCTTGTTCGTTCGCGCATGCGGGTCACTTCAGAACCGTGATCAGTTCACACTAGAATCTGATACGTGACACGTTTATAGAAGATACTGTGAATTAGCGGATTTGAGCACCAAATCGGAACTGAGCACTAAGGACTGCAGTCTGAGCTTAGCCTTTGTTTTTCTTCTTCTACTGCACAAAAATGTGTTACCATAAAGTAGCTTAATGCACCTTATTTACACCTTTTATTACCACCTTATTTGACCCACCCTTGCCTTAACTTTGCTTTAATTATCTAATTCAAGTACTAGCTAGAACCGATAAGAGGTGAAGTAAAACTTCACTAATTCATTTGAATCAGTGCCAATGACAAATGTCAACCATTGTGAAATTAACTGCTGTGAATAAATGTACTGAAAACACCGTCTTATCTTCCCAAACATGTGTTAGCCAATTCTAGATGTGTAGAGAAGTTTGATTATGCAACAGAAACTGTTCTGTACTTCCTGTTTTCTTCTGAAGGAAATCGACTGAAACCAGTGACACACTGGGCTGTTGAGAAACAATGATCTGATCAAGATGATGACCATTAAGGCCAAATCCCATATCTAATTTTTATCCCTACGATTTGCCCCTTCGAACTTAGTTACATGGGGCAAGGATTGAAAATGTCCCCTACGAAAATGAACAAAAAGAGCCAGATCGTCTTCAGTCGTTGATTGCGTAATCGTGACAGTGTTTTTGCCGACTTTTAAGTTTCCATAATGCCGTCCTCAGCTGGGATTATCTCTCTTGATTGGGCTATAGGCTGATAATGTGTTTTAAACGTATAAGCCTACAGTATGACATTGACAATAATTGTACCATATTACAATGACAGTCGCCATCTATCTGATTGAGACTGAAAAACACATTGCTGTACATTTGCGATATGTGCACAACTTCATATTGACGCATCAATCGATCTACAGTATTGTACTAGCAACAGAAATATGACCAAATGCGGGATTGTCATGCACAAATCATTTAGATCGATGTAGTGGTATGTCAACATTAGTTTTAATTACCAAGCTAGTTACTGGTGCAAGCATATCGTCAGAATACCTCATATTGGCTTTACTACTAACAATATATTTATTATAAAGAAAAGCCACCAAAATAGCCTACAATGAGAAACAGGAAAATAACTTAATTAGTCCGTTGAGCAGCCATTATGCCGGTAAGTCACAAAGCATTACCCTATGGTAAATTGATCAAAATGTTCTATTTGAAGGCCTAACACTTCGCACTAGCCCTCGATCCAAACAAGAATCGGGACGCCCTATCCCTACACATGATTGTACAAAACAGAGATAGGGCTAAGTGATAGGGGCAAGGGGTGAAATGGGATTCAGCTTAAGAGTGACCATGAAGGATGCAGTTACAATACAGTATGTCCATGGCCCTAAATACATGTGAATACATGCCAATAATCTTTTATAAAGTGTTCTACTGAATATTTGACTGAAACCTAAAGACTAATACGAATGTTTGTCTTCATATTTAGATTAGATTCACCACGGGTGTCCTGCTCTTGACCTTTAACTCACCCGGCCCAATGTACAATATGGAGGGGTGCTTGTGGTGAAGGTTCAAAATAGATCAGGCACATTTCACATCTGTGCGTTGCTGTGCCCTGGCCCGCTCCTGGTCCAAACAACAGCCTCTCTGTGAGGCTGTGTTTGCTCTGGAGAGGCCTTCACCTCTCAGCCCACAGGCCTGCACAGGCGCCCGTTGAACCTGTATTGCTCTGGCTGTCCACTGCTTATGTGCCCATGTCCCGTTGTCCCTCTGGCTTCAGTGTTTTTGTACTGTACATACGGTACATTTGTTAGTTTGGTCTTTCTTTTTCTTTCTTTCTTTCTTTCTTTCTTTCTTTCTTGTTTCCTGCTCTTGATTTTGTTGTGTTGATATTTTTATTGTTTTTTTAGTCATCTCGTCTCATGTTCTGTTCTTACTTGTGCTTATTGTTGTACATTTTATATCCCCCTCTCTGATTTCTCTCTGTCTCATTCCCTATATCTTCTTTCTCAAATTTGCAACATATTTTGTCCTTTATTCATTTCCTTCCTGTTCCATCTCCAATGTTCTCCAATCCATATCTTCCTACTATTGCTCACTCCCGTGAGATCAATTTACCTGTGCGTGGCCGAACATTTCCTCACACAGGACTCCTCCGTGTGCTTCTGTTCTGGAATCTTCTCCTCCTCCTCCTCCTCCTCCTCCTCCTCCTCTCCTGTCATTCACTGACTCTTCATCTCCTCGGCTAAGCCTCCCAGAGCTTCTGCTAACTTTCTACCTCCCGACTCATTTCAAATTCAATTAAACCTCGGGAGATTCAACTAACTTTTAAAAGGATAGGGGCATATCTCTGTGTCTCTTTCATTCCCTTTATTTTTCGTGGTTCTCCCTGCTCTCCCCATCACTCCCTGTATCCCACATTATCCCCTCATCTCTCTTTTTCCTCTCACTGCTCTTTTCTCTACATTTACACCCCTCCTATTCTCCTCATACGCTGCCTGCCTGTTAGGGTTGACCTAGTCTCTTTTTCTTTAGTGGAGGACAGAAGTAGGACATAATGTAACCTGTGGCAACAAGCTTTAACAAGGAGGACAAGACTCATCATCCACCTGCCTGTCTTCTCTTTAACATGACCACAATGTGTTATTTCCCATGCCGTGTCTCAACCCAAATCGCAGCATACCCAGTCGCATTTATCACAATGTTGTGCTGTAGACGTTCAGCTGATCTGGGGTAAACACAGGTGTCCCGGGCTGAGGCCTGTCTGCGCCCGGCGGGCTCAGGTTTCCCAGGAGCCAACCCAGGGCAGGTGTCTGGCTCTGGGCAAAGCAGCCTGATATGACCCAAAGGCTTTGTCACTTGCTGTTTGGCGGTGGTACAGTGTGGAGCGCTGTTGGTTTTTCCATTGTGCTATTTGTTTTCCTTTAATTTCACAAGAACGCCACAATTGTCAATTGTATCATTGTGGCGATGTACTTTATAACATTCGCTGGCCACAAACTTGTGATGGATGGTCAGGCAGATCTCTCCGTCCTCATCTCATCTTGTAATTGGGGGATTAAAAATGACTTGTTTGCATGGGCGTAATGAGACTGTGGTGGCTAAATGAGGACGTACGTTTTTGTTTCGGTTGCAGCCAAGCTGTATAAACACAAACATCGTTACAATTTAATGGTTGCTAAGTGACTGGCCTCATGAATGATGTCTGACTGTAATGCCATTCAATTGGCCGTGTAATAAGGCTTGGCGAATGTTTCATAGAGTTTAATACAAATACAGCACCGCACAGTTATTAAATTAACCATTAAACCACATTTAACGTGTAAATGTTTGGAATAATAATGCGTTAATCTCAGTTAATATTAACTTAATCTCTTTTATCTCTAGTAACGTAATGGCTGTCTAGTTATTTATTCCGAGTGTCTATTTGTTTATTCAGTGGTCAAATGTTTTTTTTTTCTTCTAACTTGTTACCCTTGTTAACCTTGCATTATTTTCTTGCTATGTGCTGTAGCTGTTTCCCTCCCCCAAGCTCCTCCCCATAGTTGTAAGTGTATGTGTGATTCCGTGCATGTGCTATCATGTACATTATGTGTGTGCGCACTTGTGTGCCACAGAATCTTTGGGTCGTGTCTCGGCTTGTATTGCTACACACTAACTCATTGCCAGGGATTCTAAGCGTCTATGCCACTGTGCTAACAGAGCCATTAACACACACTAGAATTACAGCGCCCTTACGACGTGCGCTCGCCTGGCCAGATGCACTCCTCAGGTGCTAAAAACACCAGCTAAGGCAACTCTGTGTTGCCCTTGTAAGCGTTATGACTTTCTGGAAGTGGTGTGCCACTAGTGCAATGCTTTATTTCATTTCAGTTGTTAAATGTGTTTTAAGCAGTAACCATACCAAGCATCCATACAATATCTGAAAACAGCCATTGGTAAGCTTCTTAACAAATTCATCTGTATAAATTAAACGTTGGTCTTTGTCGTAGTTGGTTGGTGTGCATGTCAATCAAAATACCTCTCCCGTCAAGTATGCAATTAGCCAGTGCTGTGTCCGAGACTTTACGTAATTTAAGGCTAGCTCTGCGAGACTATGGGGGTCCAAGCTTGAGACCCCCATCCCTATCTCCACATTACACCCATCACACAATACTCAAACTCCCAGTGTCTAACATACATTTGACTGGCATTTAATTGTCACTTCCATGTACTATTATTAGTCTGGGCTCTTCCAGGGAGCCCTGAGAAGGCTACTTCCTGTAAAGGTGAGAGGCTAACTGCCCTGCCTCTCAGCTGACGTGGTGACAGGAGCGATGGTGTCTATCCACCCACTGGGAGATCGAGGAGCTCCGGCAGGCCATCACAGCTATCTCCCACACCCACCGCAGATGAGGTCAAGCTATCTGTCACCGCACACGTCACACGTAACCACACTTAGCACCAGCGAACCCTCTCAATAGCCTCTGTGCTTGACTGAACTGCACCAGTAGCCTACAGTCAAGCACAGTCAAGTCAGTACTGTTTACTGCTGACCCCATCTCTATACGAGTGTGTGACTCTGTGTGTCCGGGCGGACGCGCGGCTGTTTAGCTCAGGCTAGCGCCTAGCGGCACACACACACGCTGACTTCACAGCTCAGATATTGACTGTCAACTATCAACTACTGGACAGACACCCAGAAAGAGGGAGGGGGAGAGAGAGAGAGAGAGAGAGAGAGAGAGAAAGAGAGAGAGAGAGAGAGAGAGAGAGAAATAGCGTGGTGTAAAGGCAGAGAGGTGATATAGATGAAATATTCAGCGCTGTGTGAGTGTTGGCAGTGAGGGGGGCTCGGGAAGGAGGGGGGAGTGCGTTTAGTGTAAAGTTGACCGGTCACAGGTGTCAGTGGAGCTGTAGGGTCTTTGAAACCATTCAGGCCAGCGGAGACGATGTTCGCGTCACGTTAACCTGGGCATGCGTTGCGTACAGTAGCCTGCCGGCGAGAGCTTTGAGCGAGTTAACGGTCCAAGTCCCTTGAGCTTTCTACACGAAACAGCGTGTTTGGGAAACACTCTTTCTGTGGATGGTTGGCGTTGGCCTGTGCTGCATGTAGTGAGATAGAGAAGTACATGAGACACAAGCTGCTTAGGCAAACTTAGTGATATGTTCTGTGAATAAACCTGCTTGGGTGTAAAGGGGAATAATGTGAGCCAGGGAAGGGTTAAGAGATACAGTACTGGAGCTGTGCAGACCTAGGGCCGGGCGTAGGGCCAGCTCCACTCATAAACACGGAGAGATTCAGCACTGGTGTGTGTGTGTGTGTGTGTCTGCCAGGGACAGCCCAGTGACTCACACAGCACAGCCCTGCCCCTTTGGCAAATGAAGTCCAGAAAATTTAAAGAGACACGGGCCCAGGGAAGTGAGAGCCGCAGAAAGGGGGCGCTCTCGAGCATGTGGAATGTGTCTGTGTGTGTTTGTGTGTCCCCTTCCCCCACTGCACAGACTTCACATGGTGATCACACAGTTTTCATATCCTGTGGAAAGATGGCAGGGCTCTGCCATAGGCTCTGCTGGGAAACTAAGGGGCCACTGTGTGTAGCACGCACACACTCACACACACACACACACACACACGCGCGCGTACACGCGCCCACAGACAAGCACACACACACAAACACCAAACTACACATACAGTCCATGGCCATGCAGTGGAAACATATGTGTACTGCAGCATGTTGTGTGTTATTGCTATTGCCCTATTGTGATATTTCACTTCCTCTGCACGGGTCAGTGGCCCTGAGTACCGTAACCCTTTACACAAATACAGGCTAGCATAGTTCATCTGCCTCCTCCGCCCCTTCTCCTCTTCCTCCTCCTCCTCCTCTTTCTCCTCACTCCACGCTCGCGCCACGCTCGCGCCCTCACCCACAAGCAAGCGTTTGGCCGGCTGAGTCACGTCTAAGTGGCACGGAGGGCGACCGAGGCTCACACTTACATAACCTCTGACTCCGCACCACTGTCATTACAGGCAGGACCAGAGAAAACAATGCTTTAAAGTGCACTGCAGTCCAGCTATCCTCAGGGCTCACCTTCTCAATGGACTGACCCTGTGTGGGTGTGTGTGGATGTGTGTGCGTGTGTGTGTGTGTGTGTGTGTGTGTGTGTGCGTTCGTGTCCACCCCCGCTGCTGTGCGTGCGTGTGCATTTCAACATTGTAGCTTAAGCGCAGGTTTTGTGAGCGAGTAATGAGGGGGTTAAGTTTCCCTGCTCCTCTTTGGACAGAGGGAGTCGACGTTCTGGCAGCCACTGGTGTGTGTGTGTGTGTGTGTGTGTGTGTGCGTGTGCGTGCGTGCCGTGCGTGTGCATTTGTGTGTGTGTGTGTGTGTATATTTGTGGAGGGAGCCTACATTTTGGCAGGCTCCAGTTTATACAGATGGAGCAGCTCTCGCTGGATAAACCACAGAAAATTCCTCCCACTGTCCAAGTTAGCACTTCTTAAGCGGAGAACCGTACGCCCCCCGGTTCCCTGTCCCCAGTCCTCCCCCCTCTACAGCCTTCCACACCTCACCCCTATGCACATTCCCTGCCCCTTTTGAACCCTTCATCTCCACCCAACCCCACCCGAGCAGCAGTCCCGGGAGAGAAGTAGAGCAGACACAGCTAATCGAGTCCCAGTCCTATTCCTTTCCCCTGCTCTTTCCCCTACCGGCCCAGCCAGGCCAGACTAATCAATCGGGGAAAACGTTTGAGGGATCGCATGACAAACAGTGTTGTGTTGGAATAGCAAGACTTAAGTATCCAGTCCTCTCTCCAATTCTCTTAACCTCTTTCCTTTCCATAAGAGAGGTACTGTTTAATATATATTGTATATATTTTGTGTGTGTGTGTGTGTGTACACGATGACCACATTCAAAGTTGTTATTTAAACTTGACACACACACACTCTCTATCTCTTGTATTTCTAACACAGTGTCTCCCTGATCTCTGCAGAAGTGATTATGGTTACACCTGATCTCTACTACTGTGTGACTAAAGCAATGACAAATGTTTTGGCAGTCATGACATCCTCTGGCGTCCCATTTAACCTCGCTGCCTCTCCGCCGGGCCAGCAGCTAAGCTCATACAGTATAGCACAGCTCATACTGTAGCTCACTCACATCGTATAAACTACTGTTCTAATATAATTTAATTGTGTATTACTTAACATCGGCTTTACAATCTCAGTGTGTATTCACACTGACTGGAGTCTTCGTGTCTGAATGGTAATCCCCCCCACCACCACCACCAGCACTACACACGCACACACGCACACACGCACACACGCACACACGCACACACGCACACACGCACACACGCACACTGCCAAGCAGGCAGCAAATGCAACGTCGATAGCAACTTTCCTTATGATAATGACTTTTATAATGTATACATATTTGTCTCAAACCACTGAAGTAAACTGCTATCAAAACAAATGTTTAGTGGTGTTTCATCATAACGCACACTGGCAATCCACAAATAATAATTAAATGATAAAAGATCTACAAACGGTGCTCTTTTCACAAATGACCTAATTCCGAGCAGCGCAGAGCTCCAGCATGTGTTTACCAGTGGCAAGTTGCCTCCCTATTAAAGCAGCCATTCCCCCGAGGCCCCGGCACGCATTATTAACACACAGGATATGGCCTCCTGCTGCGGCGTCCCTATTTGTGCCTGTAGGTCCTACCTGTAAACCCTGATACACATGCCTGCTTGTCTGTCCCCTGCTGCTTGGCCTCTCTGGCTGCATTTTTATTTCCTTTCTTTCGTTGAAGTCGTGCAATCTTTTTCCGAACTATATATATTTTTTCTTTATTGGCCATTTTTCCCCCCCTTTTTTTGTTGTAAGTGTCTGCCTGTCTGCCTCTCTGCAAACCTGTTTATTGAGCGTGACGGTAAGGGTGTGGTTAATGCTTTTTTTTTAATGCTATTTTAGGTAGAGGCCGTTGATCATTCTGTCTGTGCTTGCCTGTTTCTGACTAGATTTGAAACTGTCAGAAAATTAATGACTGCCACAGGACTGTGTGGGATAATGGTGATGGGGGGTTGGGGGGGGGGGGGGGGGTGGGGGTGCACAATCCAGAAGCAGCTG
>JAODOY010025457.1:0-23594 GCA_025399855.1 Forbesichthys papilliferus | reverse complement strand
TACCAATGTGGGTGACACAGATTCTGAGGGAGCACCCTATGGCATCGACTGGATTTCTATATTATCAATAATGTAGTCATCCGATTAATCGAAGAGATAATCGTTTAATCAAAAAAATAATCGATAGATTAATCGACAAAAAAATAATCGTTTGGTACAGCACTAATTTTGATGCTTATCATCTGATTAGGCAAGCATACTCTAAATCATACTACAGGTGCATTTCAATAAATTTTAATGTTGCGGAAAAGTGTAAAAGTAATTTCAATTTGAGTTAAGTGAAACTCATATCGTGGATTAATTACACACAAAGTGAAAAAGTTCAAGCATGTATTTGTTTTAATATTGATGATTACAGTCTACAGCTCATGAAATTCATAATCCAAATCCAATCCTTACCTTCAGGAGATGAGCTCCTTTCCTTGCACCCAGGCCACAGATGTACTGGACCAGACTCTGGGTGTAGGGGTGGGCTATGGCCCGGTTTACATCCACGCCGACCTCATTGACCCGGTTAATGAACTCACATTGCAGAGCATGTAGCAGATCCTCCTTTACCACATAGTCCTACATGCATCACATAACACAACCACACTCAGAATTTTAAAATATGAAAACAGCATATGTGATCTCATTTACAGCATTCACCCATTATTATATATAAAGCTACAATCTATTAGGGCTGGGCGATATACCGGTATATATATCGGTATATCGGAATTTTTTCAAAGAGATATAAAATTTGACAATATCATTTATAATATATAGTATATATATTATAATTATATTATGCATTCATTCATTACTTTTTCGATTTGTTCGTGTCTCCCTCCATGCCTGCACTTGGCCTGAAGAGTAGAGTCAGCATCGAGTGATTTATTGCGATCAGAGTGTCAAAGGGGCGGAGACACCAGAGAAAGCTCACATGTCAATTAATGTCGCTAAAAATAAAAAATGTCACATTTCCGTCGGGTTTCCTGTTTTTTCTCTATGCCTGAAGATTTAGCCCACTTTATGGAAAATACCGATATATATCGTGTATATAACCTGTATGTAACGTGTATCAACCTAAATATATAGGGATATTATTTTTGTCCATATCGCCCAGCCCTACAATCTATACATGCATTGTTTACAGAGACAAACCAATAGTAAATAAATGGCAAGTGTTAGCAACAAAAAAAAAAACGCTTTTAAAAAGTAACATGCAGAAGGGACAAACGTTTAAGTCACTACTCTATACCCCCAAACGGTGCAGTATTTATTATTTATTAATGCAATGTGGTTTGGACTAAATCTTTTACTGTATTGTCTGGACTCTTGCAAATGTAAGATAGTTGTTTTTGATCGTGTTCGATCGGTGGACTATGCATAGTGTTATTGGTGGTCTGGTGGACTACTACTCACTTGATAGGTGAGTAGTTAAAAGCGTTGGTACTTGCTGTTGTACAGCTATGTGCTATTGAAAACCTGCAAATGATCCTGCCACCTGCTTTGATTTTTAACAGGCTATGAAACATTTATGATAGTTGATTAATGGTGTTTTTGAGAACGAGTATCGGAAAAACCATCAAGTATTCGAAACCTGTAAAAGGGTATTCGGGACAGCCCTACTGTCCACACAAGCAGGGTAGGCTGTAGGGGGAGAAGAAGAGGAGGGTGTGAGCATTGTACAGGGAGGAGTAGAGAGAAGTGCATGTTGTCACACAGCACTGTAGGTGCAGGAAGGTTGTGTCCCAGTCACAATCTACAACCATACTGGAACCACTTCAGATTTAAAATCAATATTATAACGATGGTAAATGGACTGCATTCATATAGAGATTTTCTAACCTACTCACACTCAAAGTGCTGTACAGAATAGCCTCACATTCACCCACTCACACACACATTCATACACTGATGGTGATGGCTGCCATGCAAGGTGCTATCCAGCCACCGGGAGCAGTTAGGTGCCTTGATCAGGGACACGTTGACCCTGGGCCAGTATACCCCACTCTACCCACTGTACTGTGGTGATACTGTAGAGTCAAATGTCTCTACCTGAAGCGGGTGCAGTTTCAGACACAGGATGTCTTCATCGCTGCTGCACACCTGTGCATACTCCACCAGGGGGTCCTGAATCTTCCTGGCCACTGACACAGCTTGTCTCAGGACCGGAGGGTAATCCCGGAAGTCTGCCTAGAGTTTAAATTAGGCAGAACTGTTTCACACAAAAGTCCAGCGCATTATGAGGTAAAGACCCAAAAGGCATTGTTGAGATGGGTAATTGTTTCAATTCACCTCTGACTTCTTGCTGTTCATATAGAGGATCCCAAGTTCATTGTCAACCAGCTCCACAGCTATTGAGGGGAACGAGGACTCCTGCTCCAGTTCACCAACAGTGCGCTTTATGTCATCGATGACAATTTGGGCATCCCTGGGATGCAGTAGTGTACAGCGACAAAGTGGTGAAATCAGCAGGCAAACCTATCTATCATAACAACATTAAAGCTGCTGTCTACAAATTACTAGAATATCTCATTCATGAAATGTCAACACAAAAAAGGTTGCATTTGTCTGGACATCAAGGGAGAGCATTAAATGAGAATTTAAAAAAATACACACGCTACAGTACATCGTAAGTCTGTTATCTCCGATCAAAAAGTTACGCAAAAAATCAATAAATGCAAACCAAATGCAAGGTGACTGACCGGTTCTCTCCAGACACAGCAATGATTTGAGGCTTCTTGCTACGTAGGAACCTCTTCAAGCTCTCAATGTCATGAAGCTAAGATCACAAAGCAGAATCACAGGCGATCAGAAGGGTTCCTTTGCCCTCTCAGACAACGCACATTCAAATATCTGGTCTGGTTCGCATTGCATCACCTTCTTCTCCCTCTCATCCTCCCTCCATGCATTTCTCCTCTTCAGAAAGTAGGGCAACCTAAGGAAATCTCCCATCTCCCCATCTCCGTTTACTAAGGCGCAGAAGACTGGAGTGTCTCTGGGAGAAAGAATGATAAATTAGTAGTTACAGTACATCCATCTACAGCAGCAGTTCTCAGACTGTGTGTATAAAACGTGCTATGTAAATATAGTTGAGTTGACGTAAAGGTGCTCTATGATATCTGAACCATTAAGACATAAGCCAATTGGGGAACCAACATCTACGACAACCACAGATTTCAGAAGCACAGACGTTGCTTGTTCACAGTAAAGAGTCGAGTGATTATTGCGACGTACCTGCTGGAAGCGAAGGCCACACCCAGGACACGAATCCCTTTGCCCTGGGCCTCAGGCATAAGCTCCTCATCTTCCTCTTCCTCCGTTTGCTGGTCGGGACGATAGGGTGCCACCTTCAGGCAGTTATACAGCTTCCGGCTGCAGGCCTGAGGGGTGGCAACCACTTTGACACAACACTGTTGGCTCAACATACATCAATGCTCTGAGACGCCTGCTTTGGAGAGTCAATGTCAGAATGAGAAAAGACGTTATGAACAGCAGAGTAATGGTGACAGTTAATAGAAGTGAAGTGCAGTAGGCAATATGTCGTTACACAATATCAGCTATCTATAAAGACCTGAAAATCTGTTGATCTTCTCAGACAAAGCATATGACTGGTTTGTCGTACACACACCTTGATAATGTTTTCTTTTGCCTCAGCAACTAGCTTGTTCTTCAGCTCTTTAGCCATCTGCGGATAGAGAAAGTGCTTCAGGGAGTGCTCTATGGCCAGGGTACGCTGTCGATTCCACTCTTGAACCTGGTGGCTGAACTCGTCTCTGTAGTAAAATTGCTTGATCTCCTCAAAGTACGTCTGGTCTCCATACCTGGCCAACAGGGTCACAAAAAATTCTTAGAAGTCAAAAGGTGTCCTCATTTTTGTATAACTATATACTGTATATAGTGATCTGATCACATGCACTCGTTCAGGGGTGCCCAGTCCTGGAGAGCTACTGTCCTGCATGTTTTAGACTATGTCCACACATACACTGCTAAATTGTAAAACAGGGTTTTTTCTAATTTGTTTTGTTTTAATGACTTCCACACCAGTATGTAAAAAATGTATAAATAAATACATAAAATAAAAATACAAAAATACAAAAAAATTAAGTCCACACGGAAATGCAAATATACGCTGTAAACCTGTCAAGAGCATGCCAAGGCAGCAGCCGGCGATATAATCCTAACCTTTTTGGCCAATCAGAAACCTGACTACTGGTCCTGAAATGTTGTCAGTGACCTCCATAGTGCACTCTGAACCACTGCTCGTCACTACAGTTAAAATAGTTCAAATCAACAGTTTTGCCAACATCTTCCATTGCTTAAACATCACGCATGAAAACCAAAGAGTTTAGAATTATAGCAAGATTGAGCATTATAGTGCATTTCAATCGAAGCAAAAATGCAACGCTTCTAGTCTGAGAAAATACCCCCCCCCCCCCTTCTTCTGGGGACACAAGTATGTACCTGGTGTTCTTGGAATTGAGAAACAGCAAAGTGCGTCCCGTTTGACAGATGTGACAGTGGGTTAATATGTTGTTGTTGTTAGCAAGCATTGTCAACATACCCATTATTAATTGTATTAGACATGTCTGTGTAATAGTTTCACCTCTGACTAGCAGATTGAAATTTACGCTTGATGACTCGCCTTGGATACCATTTACCTCAGCCGTTGTAAAAATAGATATGGCACGCAATGAGAGTCAGACCTAAAATATCAGTGTTAAAAACAGAACCCAAATGAAGGAAGTACAATATGGAAGGAAGGTAGTATGATGATTATGTACAGTAACACACACTCACCCTTTGACTCCCAGCAGGTCAATACAGATGCTGATGCTGAGCAGGCCCTCGTCTTGGGCCTGACACATCCTGAGGAACTGCTCTCCATTCAGCTCCTTCACTGGCTTGTTCTTCAGGTACTTGAAGGTGTAGCCATAGTGGGCCTCATCTACATCCTGTTTAAAGGCAAAGTTATTCATGATCCAGAAAGCTTGCTAGTTTGCTAACTTGCTAATCAAAACATACTCCCTCCGCTCAACACATTGAAACGCATTGTGAAGTCAAGCGGCTTTGTTGTTGTGTGCGGCGTTCGCCACTTTGTTTATTTTCCTATTTACGGAGCCAGGGCTGTGTAGAGTGTATATTCAGCACGCACAGAATGGTAAACTAGCTAAATGCGAGGACACATTTGGTGAATTTGACAAAAGGTGTACGTACGAGCTTAATCATCTTGCAATACCGGACTATACCTTAACATATCAGATGGAGAGAAAACATGTTTTATTTTATAACACTGGCTGCGTGTCCAGTTTAGGTCATTATAGTCAGCTACAGTAAAATATGTACTGTAGGTCTGTGTGTACTCTTTGCTGCCAACTCTTCTGGGTATATAGCAACATTTTTTATAATAATTTTAATGATCTTACTTAATTACATTAAGTAAGAGTAATGATTTTTGCATCACCTCAATCTAGAATAGCTGTGAAATGTACATTTATAGTGTAAAGTGTATTTATAGTCTATAGTGTTTTTTTAAATTATAGCTTGCACATATTGATATTGTAAACTGAGTACTCAGCCAAAACAGATGACCCTTCATCATTTATGACCCTTCCACCTGTCACCTTTCACCTTCTTATTTTACTGATAGCAATGCATTTCTGTATGTTAGGAAAAACACAATCTGACTACTAGCAGTAAGCTTCTAAGATGTTGCCTGGATACAGCATGGATAGCAGGCATGACAGACAGTCTCTGACTGAGGTATTACATTAACATTGTGACTGACTAACGCCTAGCCCAAGAAGGATTTGTTCACAAATAGACACATTGTGTGTCAACACGTCACTGCTTTAGATGGGACAGACCAAGAATGTTCCTTTTCTCTGTATGTCACAATTCTCTGAATAAACGCCTGGGACAGACCTGGCTGTTTATGGTGACATTGGAGTTCATTACGATTTCTAAGCCGCAACCTTAGTACCCAAAAAGCCTTACAATGAGACATGGTTGGGGTTTTGGACCTGACGTGTATTCTTAATTCATGCTTAAACAACATCAAGTGTAGTACTCTATATAATACAACAAAATTACAGTATAGTATAAGAATGTAAGGATTAAAAGGACCATACCGCAGGGAATTGACCACCATAACCACTAGCCAATCCTGTGCTTGAAAATAAGGAAATCATTGTTGTCTTTCTTAATTTCACATGAACAAAAATGTATATAAATGTCAAATTACAAGTCACGAGTAAGGAATGTTGTGTTTATAGATAGCAAATCACATGTTGTAAATGGTGAAATATTTGTGTATCATGGTAATTGCAATTACAAATACGGTAGGTGTATTACAATGTACTGTACTTACAGTAACTGCACACAGCTCCATTACTAGCCAGTATGAATTGAAACATGGTCATTCCTATGGGGTTGACTACAGTACCTTTTTCCCTTTTTTGGTGGGCTTAATGTTGATCTTGGCCCTCTCTTGGAAGGTCTGCCGCAGAACGTGTCTGACCAAGGGCTCCCGGGCAATCTGCAGGGCCACCATGTAGCGAGTGCCCTCCAACACAGCCTCTGCTGTGCTGAACTGACTGTACACACACACAGATACAAGTAGTAACCAAGAATGGAATTACACACATAATGAGCTACAGTAACACACACAGTGCATGCCACAGCCGATGCTGGCTGACTAGTCTCGCAGAGCCCGCCTTTACTTGTGTAAAGTTCGGGACACACCACTGGCTAACTGTGTCAACATCCACCTACTTAACAGGAGAGGGATGTTGACTGACATGCACACTGTCCAACTAGAGCCATAAAGTCATACGCTAAACTTACACTGAGGACTTCCCTGGGAAACTATATGATGTTTGGCTGTTAGCAGGTCTTGTACATCTGTTAAATTGATAGGCTGGTTACTTCAGGTGCCGAGTTCACACTACACGACAAGTTAGATCGATGTGCAGCACACACTACATGTCTTGTAATCTGGTGTCTTGACATCTTAGTGGGATTCACACTACACAACAAGTTGTTAGATCGATGTGCAGCACACACTCGTAGTGGGATGGATTCACACTACATGGCTGTCTCTCTTGTAATCTGGTGTCTAGAGGTCATAGTGGGATTCAAACTACAAGCCTGTTTCTCTTGACGTTGTAGTGGGATTCACAATACATTGCTGTTTCTCTTGTAATCGGGTGTCATGACGTCGCAGTGGGATTCACACTACATGGCTGATCGGCAACAGGGGTCACACACTACAAGATGTTTCACGCAACAAAGTCAAACTGAAGCTCGGGGATATGTCCACCACCACGTGTGGTGTTCTGTGAGATCAGGTTGCATGGACTGTCTCACGAGATAGAACAGGCATAACAGGCAGCCCATCTCACATACAAGACAGAATGGCACACATATCTGTAGTAGCCTTCACGCCTCATTAACATGAATCTGGTACACTTCTCAACATGTTCTTTAAATCACAACATTTCCCACCGCTGATGTGGTTAGAATGGATGAAACACTTACATGTGAAACGTTGAGTCTAAGGGGATCTTATGCTTTTCTTAAAGCAGTTCAAGTGATTACAAAGGCTAACTCCCCCCTCTTGTTTTCATCTCGTCTTTGTCTTGCGCTCTCATTGGCTGTAGGTCGTCGCTGCTGTCATTACCAGTCAAAACACCGTTCATACTACAGGGTGTGGACTCCCCGACAGGTCCACATATTTAACCTGCTAAATATCCATTCAGCTTTGCGACGCCTCGCTGACATTCTCAGCTCGCGCTGTGAACAGTTCACACTACATGGCCGTTGCTCACGGGAGCAAGCTGCAATTCCCCTCAGAGCTGGTGCTTTTGACTGCGAACTCTGGGCGAATAACTTGGCTAACGTCGTGTAGAGTGAACTCAGCATCAAAAGAAACTAAATTAAAGTCTACTATCCCACTACCTGACAGTGTTGCCGTGCTTACAGGGGCCTATGTATCAGACGTTCAGCACAAGTCCCTTATAGATTGAAGAGGCTGAGACAGATCTGACCTGCAGACATAGTCCTTGGCGAGCTCTAGAGGCTCAGCGGGAAACTGCTCCGTCTCGTGCCGCTGGTAGCTGTCCCGCAGGTTTTCTCCGAACTGCTCTGGGGTCAATCCAAACTTCTTTGCCAGACCATCTGATCAGATGGTTCCAGAGAGATAACAGAAACATAACCATTTTATATATTGACCTTAACTGTAGAGAGGTACTAGGTAGTTAGGTATACAAAATACAAATAAAACATACACACACACACACACACACACACACACACACAATACATTTTATATTTTTTTAGATTTGGAATACTCTTCACTTTTTAACAATGTTTATGTGATTTATATAAAGGCAAGAATGTTAAGAAAGAATAGTTTAACTGTGAGGCGCTGCCCTTCCAGTGTAGACATTGTGCGACTGTAGCAACCCCTAGTGGTCATTAGTGAGATACTCACCCAGTCCAGCACTCTGGCAGATACTGTACATGTCCCGTCGAGAAGCCAGCTTTAAGTCAGGTCCTTTAAGCTTTTGCTCTACCTCTTCTTCATCTGGCTCCTCATCTTCATTTTCTTGCTCTCCTTTGAATGGAAGGCCAAATAGAATTGTTTTTAGCATCAGAAAGCAACAACCAAGGTCAAGTGTAGAAGCTGAGATGGAAACCTACCACCTTCATCCACGTCTTTCACCTTTTTCAACTTCTTACATTTTTTCCTCGATGCATTCTGCATCTTTGGTATATCATGACCATAGTACAGAAGGAAGTGGTTGTAGACATCAGCCAGTTCATCACCGGACTGCACGTTCTTTAACCTGGATAAGTCAACAAATATATACAAATCCACCAGTGCACCCAAACACTCACTCGCAGAAGGGTTGGCAGTACATTTGACTCCAAATGTAACTAATAACTGGGACCAGGACACATCCTTGTGGTATCTATCAATATTACATTGGACTGGCCATAGAGACAGAGCGCATTTAAGTCCCTCCCATGCTGGGGGGGGGGGGGGGACATTCATTAGGTCTCCTTTGACTTGATGTTACATTAAGCTAACGTAATTTATGACTTCTACCAAAAAACTTTAACATACCTAAAATCTGTTGTGACAAAATGCACGACACACAAGGTAAAGAACCAACAACTAAGTTTGCATAACCTGTCGAACTGAAAAATCAAGGTTTTGAGGAGAGAAAGCACACTCAGGCAACAAGACGTAGGGCATCATGGGGCAATATCAGGGAAAAATACAAGATTACCATACTCAATATGCCTACATGTGGTGACTGGTTAACATAGCGTGCCAAAATAATAATTTAGCATGGTGAAATAACAAATATTTGATCAGGTAAAGCATTTGGAATACTGTTTGTGTCTACCTAGGCATAGTTGTCAAAGCAATATGACGTGTGTCTCTATTGCCTGTATCCAATCTGGTCTCCTTTTCTCCTTCTGCGCGACGTCTTTCGGTTCGACAGGTTACGAACACTTAGTTCTGGGTTCTGGACCTTGTGGCTAGTGCATCCTGTCACACAACAGCTTTTAGCAAGGTTTCAGTTTTTACGTAGAAGTCAGAAATGACGTTCGCTTAGCTTTACGCAATGTTAAGTCAATGAAGCGCTTCTACAAAACGTACTTGATTCGTATGTGTGTTTAATGCACACTGTGATGCATATCATTTAATAAAATGTGCTAATTTTTGTTGCCACTCTCAGTAACTATTGCATCCTAACCATCCCTCTGTGGTCTCTGTGTTTTTTATTGAAGTGTTTCCTTGCCCGGAGGAGCATTGTTTGTTCCCATGTGAAATATGGGCCTTGATACTGTTATGTAGACTTGACTAGTCAAGAAGCACATCTGTACAGGAACAACTAACATCACACCAATATTTTATTGTGTGCTCTCAGCTCATCATGCCCAGCCGTGTTTCTGTTATTTATAAACAGTGAGCTGGGCTGGAGGCTTGAGACTCTGGGGGGTGCTATAATGCAATATTGTGCTGTGCCTTCACACACTTTAGAGCAGATCATACCTTTCTATGTCTGCATTGTCAAGAGGACGGATGCCGTCGGAAAGGGGCTTATCTGGATCGGCTGAGATCTGCTCAAACTGAAAGGCCTGCATTCTTCGGAACAGGCGAGTAAGGTTCTGTTTACGAGTCTTCAACTGGGTCCACTACAAATAGTGGTGAAGACGGAGATGATTTGCTTTTGGGTTTGTTATGATTTTCAAATATTGTGCAAAAAAAAAAAAAGAAAGAAACATGATTTGTCACTGGTCACCTTTTCATCCCACTGCCACACTTTCCAAAGGTCATTGATGTTAAGCTCTGGCTCCACATACTCTTTCCTATAGAATGCTATGAATGGAACCTGGGACATAATACAACAAAATAAGTTGCATTTAACATTCGCTTTGAAATTGCCTTATTTTCCATCCTCATTACAGAAAATGGGTACCTCAAAATGTTGGTTCCTCATGAAATTCAGAGCCTCTTTAATTTTCTGGATCATACTGGGACCTTTTCTGCTAAAATTGGTTGCTGGGCCTCTTTCCAAGTAGTCTGTATTCTCCTGAATATG
This sequence comes from Forbesichthys papilliferus, assembly GCA_025399855.1. Classification (NCBI taxonomy): domain Eukaryota; kingdom Metazoa; phylum Chordata; class Actinopteri; order Percopsiformes; family Amblyopsidae; genus Forbesichthys; species Forbesichthys papilliferus. The sequence goes on along the minus strand of JAODOY010025457.1, from coordinate 12,987 downwards.
AACAAATAAAAAGTAATAATTAATGTGTAAACAGCTTCCCTCTACATTTAGCAGCTATAAGTAACTAACACAGTTCCTCCCATGACAGCACCTGCATGGAAATGGTTGGTGTGGAGAAGGCATTCCTATAAATCCACTCAGCCTCCTCCTCCAGCTCATCATCTTCTGCAGGCTTTACAGGAAGAGACCGCAACTGCAAACAGAAAGGTAAGGGTCTGAGTTCAGACTCTGTAAATAACAGCCACTGTGTATCACCACAGTAAGGCTCGATCCCACCTGAAACCTCTCCGGCATGTCTGTGGAGCGGATCTCGTTGTCCTGGTCGGTCATGTGACTGCTCTCCAACTCGCTGGGTTCATAGATCTCAAAAATGCTCCGACGGCCTGTCCTCTTCTTGGCCTGTTTCTTAGGCCGGTCCCAGGCCTCCTCATCCACATCCTCCTCTTCATCTTCCACATCATCATACACCTCCGTGTCGAAATCGGCAAAGTCAAAATCTCCTCCAAATATCTCCTGGGCCTCTTGTAGAGCCCTGTAAAGATGGTGTGAATTCATACTGCGACCGCTGTTATTACTTCCAGAATGCCCTGTGAATTAACTGTATGCTAAGATTATAGCCTATTTGCCACGTTTTATGGAGGAATGTACTTTGCCGCATCGCTCCGACTGTCGACTGTAACCAATATCAAATAAAAGAAACGATTTAGGATAGACTTCTGGTTGACGACTCCATATATTATATTGGAGCCAAACCAGTTGCAAACAATCGACACACAGTTGGAATAGATGGGAAAACAAGGCCCAAAAAAACATGTAGGAATTCCCCTACTCACAAGCAAGGGTCATGCCACTTACGCGTCTGTGTATCCCGGCAATTTCTTCCTCCATTTAGGCTTCTTCAAAGGTTGCCCGTCATCATCCACAATGAAATCATCAATATCTGTGAAGGAATTCCACACGATGACGCGTGGATGTCGTCCAGTCAAACCTACACAGCCTACAGTAACGCCGACAGTCCTTACCCGATTCCTCCTCGTCCTCCTCGTCCTCCACGTGATGCAAAGGGACATCCGCAGCCATCTCACCTTCCTCCAGGCCACCCATTCCCATGAAGATCTCGTCGGCTATCATGTCCTTCTCGTGGGCATCTCTGATCGCGTCAGCCCCTTCCTCATCCTCGTCGTCAGACATGTCCCGCAGACGCCTGAACTTTTGCTGTTGACGAGAACAACAGACCAAGTGGAGATTCAAGAGGGAGACCAGGCTTGGGTGGGTGCTAAATTGTAGTCTGCTAGCTGCCCTTTCTGTGTGTGCCCTGAAAAAAGCTATCTGGTGTTTCTACACAGTCTGAGGGAGCACCCTATGGCATTTCTGTTTTGATCCAGTTAAAATGTGAAATATCTTTCTCCGGAATACCTGACTCCACCTTTAATTTATTAGTATTGCCATTAGTGTAGCCAAGCCCCAGTGAAATTAACAGCATGACATGAGATCCTTTGGATGTATCTGTCTCTGAATTCCTCCTACGACATACTAAGGAATTGAATTGTTTTGCATTTCAATGAGATTGCCCCATTCTAAGGTTGTGCTGAAAGTCAAAGGAATATAATAGCTGTCAAAAGAGAGTGCAGCTACAGGGCCTATTATTATATAATTTTTATACAGTATTATGTAACCGATCTTATGCAGCTTTTGAATGGAGCACCTGTGGTAGAGCGCAGATACAATAAGTCTTACCCTTTTCACTTTTACCCCCAGATTTTCTTCAATGAGATCGATATCATCATCATCCAAGCGGTCGTCATAATCTGCCAATGGACATTAGAAATCATTCATCTGTTGCTTCTGCGGCAACCATCAATACACAGTACAGTAACACGGCTCAGCTGACAAATAACAAACACTAACTTCTCTTCCTTTTGCGGTGCCCTATCTCTTCCCCGGAGTCACTTTCTCCATCTCCGACCCTCTTGCTGCCATCATCCTCCTCCTCCTCTCCATCTCTATCCACGTCGTCATCGATGAGACCTCTGAGGTTTCCGTGTTCATCCTGGTCCTCTGTGTTTTCCTCTTCCTCCTCTTCATCTGTGGAGTCAAACCCTGGCTAGTTAAAATATGAATAGTCTTCTGATAGCAGATACCCACCATGTAATACAGTAATACTACTGTCAAAATAATGTAACCACAACATGACGTTACCAGTATTGCCCTGCCCATGTTTCTGTGTTGAATTCCTCTCAAATAATTCCTCCTCAGATTCCTCTGCTTCACTTTCAATAAAATCAGCCATGATAACAGGATCTGTTGATATGATAGACATGTCTTAGTTATAAGGTATCAAGTTTGCAAGCAAAAATATATATAAATAAATAAAACACATTAAACGTAACATAAAAATAATCTTGTAGTGTTTTTTTAATTAAGCACTTGAAATATGTAGGACTTTCAAAAACAACTCTGGAAACTGAAAATGCACATTATTATAGGTAATGTCCTGTAAAATAAATGGCTGATTCCTTGTCGTGCATAAAAATAAGACTATGTAGCCTTATATATTGAGAAAAGGCACTGCAAGCATTCCAAGGCACTGAGCAGCCCTATATCTTCCCATCCCAGCCCAGTGATGGGCTGGGATCTCAGTCGTAATAGCGTGCTAACACAATACACCTAGCTAGCACAACATCGTGAATGCCCCCTGCTGTCATCCTGAACCGTAAAACCCTTGACGCATTCCTTGTGCTACCTCAGTCCGTTACATACCTTTAAAGTCAGCTCCGTTATATTGCAAAATAGAAGCTACTGATAAAATGACATCCCTGACAACGACTGCGAATAAGCTACATGGACGGCTGCTGCACCATAGCAGCAGCACACATAAAATGAATGCAGAATGTTAGGCTACCGATTAAACCATCAGACTTCAACGAATGGTGGTATCGCTCCCACGTCACAGTCAGCTAGGCTGTAGATGGAAAGCAGTGCCAAAGAAAAAACAAAATCTCAAACAGGAAAAGGTTTTATTTCAAACATCGACAAATACATGACTTAATTGTAATATTGTATTGTTTGCAAAATAAGACAATTGGCCCATAATATATGGCTATATGATATACAGAGCTACTCTAATTGTGTTTTCTTTATTTTGCATGTATAAAGTGCTTCAATTAGCAACATTTTAATCCGTTTGTCACAAACCGTAAATCTATTAATGTGTCAAACATTCAATGCTTCCATGATCCAAACAAAAATGAGTTAAATCAATGAAATCATAGCACATGGAAATAGGCTATAGGCTACTAAGTGATCTGTTTCACTGGTCGCATATGAATATCGCCGATCTGGAAATAGAGAGAAAAATAAAGTTCTATACTTACTCAAACATTAACAATTGTATGTATGTAAATAGTGAGTATAGACAAAATATAAACGAAATGCCTAGAATTAAGATTTAAAATCTTTATTGCTCAAGTAGATAATTGAGGTTTGGGGATGAGATCTTACCTGTACATGTGGAGGCGCACTTAAGACATATATAACAGCATCTGCAATGTCCTTGGCTTCTAAACACTGTAAAACATCATTAGGTTTAATTGTTTATTATAGCAGAACCATGTGGTTTTAATTCAACCAATTATTTTACCTTCATAGTGGAATAGGTAGTGGCAGCTTTTTCAGGATTTTCATCATGTAGTCGAAAGGCAAATTCTGTTTCCACAAAACCAGGAGAAATACACTGCAATACGAGGTTTTATAGAATAATAGAATTTCAATGTGGAACACAATAGGTAAAGTGACACATTTTACTGTTTATAATTGTGTATTAACAAACAAATATTGTGCTGCAAATTTAAGTTAAACTTCATGATTTAGACCTGTCGGTAGAATTGAAAGAGAACCAATCAATCATGTACGATTTAGAAAATCAACAACTCAAAACCTCTTATAACCTCCTCTGCTCCCTCGCTCTGGAGCCCATTTACAAACCTGGTTTAGCTGTGTGTGTACATCCATGTGATTCATTGACAGGTAAGGTAGATTCACCAAACCAATAGGGAGAATAAAAGGCCCTGATTGGTCAATCTTCAGGTCTGGCCAAATGCAAATTACACAGATGTGTACTTACACAGAGGCAGGTCAATAAGAGCAGAGCTCACTGAGAGCATTTCACTCATGACAGACATCTATGCTATTTCTGATAAGTAACACTATTGTAGGCTATATAGCCCTACAATCCTACCTACAGCAGCTTTAAAGTAATCATATGTAGCAGGTACTCTCCACATCTTACAGTAGCTCTGATGTGGGTCTTGGCTTCACGCAACTCCTGTCGAAGGCCTTCTGTCAAGGCAGTCACAGCATACTTGGTGGCACTGTAAAAATGTGTGTCCCTACTTTGAACCACACGGTGTCCACTCATGCTAAAAAAAACAATTGGAATAATAATAATTAGAACCTCTGTCTAAATGTTAAATTTAAAAGTGGTTGGCATTTTTCAAATGCATGCTACGAGCTTAATTACATTTTGAATAGAATAAAAATATGCACTAATTATTTTGAAAAATGCTACTGGACCATTGACCTCTAAAGGTGTGGGCAAAAACATCCCTATAAAGTCAGCATTAGGGTACGCCTACCTGTTTATGTTTATGATGTGTCCATCATCAACATTTCTTGCTTTCATTGACTGATAAGCTTCACGCGTACAAACAGCCAAGGCTATGACATTCACCTGCAAACACACGATGAATTTATCAAACACTCCAACAATGTATTACACACTACAATACATTCCATTATTCAAATCAACACCAGCATAGTCCTTACGTCGACCATGTTCCTCCAGCCAGTGGTTTTGCCACCCAAGAGTGATTCTGGATGAGCCAAACCAGCATTGTTGATGCACACATCCACCCCTTGGTGCTGGCTTTGAATGGCAGAAAACATGGACATTATCTCCTCTTCATTTGACAGGTCACACCTGTAAGGAACCAAGACACCGCTATATCCTGCTGCTTTACACTTATCTGCAAGTTTCTGTTGGAAAATTGCATATTGGACAATTAGGTTATAATTCAAAAATGATTGATGATTACGAATCAAACAAGCAAAAACTAAACAGTTATAAATAGTAGCCTATATTAGTAACGGTGGACTCCTGAACTCTCGAGTGAAACGTTGATCCGTTTACTTTTTGCATAGTGTGTAGCATATAGTCTACAGTCAGATATGAAAATCAAAATACCAAAACACAAAAAGTGGTAGTAGTTGTATACCGGAAACTACTGAACATTTCGTAAAAGAAAAGTCCACCTGATAGCCATAGGCCTACCTCTATATTATCGACGCTTCTAGCGCAGCCTATAACTTTCATGCCGTGATGCACAAGATCCTTGGCAATAGCGGCCCCGATTCCAACCGAAGCTCCAGTCACAATAGCCACCCTGCCTCTCCAGCGATCCATTATCTGCCTGAAAATAATCTATATGTAAAGAGTATAAACACTTAAAATGGGAAAATAGGAAAAGAGCTTGTAAAAGAACCTGTGATTGTTGTAGCTACTACTTCCGCTCTGCATGTGACCAATGTGCTGTTTTTAGTAAGCACATCTATCAATCCACCACTAGGGGGCAATCTTGTAATGTCGACGGAGACGAATGAAGCAGCGCAACTTGTAACATTTTCAGTAAAATGTTACTGATTCCGATACATTTTAACAAAATAGCACTTGGTCGATATGCTTAGGCTACAGTCAAGCAATATATGTGTGTTATCAATCTATCACACAGTTGAACATATATTTTATCTGTCAATGCTTGTTTAAATTTTTGCAAGGGTCAAGTCGTCAAGTTTGATTAGGCTAATCAACTAAAAAAATAAATGTCTAATTTGATTTATGTGGCTATATGATTATGAGTGCACCGTGCAGGCTGCAAGTCAACATGATAGTGGCATAGGCCTATCGGTGTATGTATGTATCAATGTGTATATGTGCTTACGTACAGTATGTAGCCTATTTATGTATGTATGTGTATGTATGTACACTGTGTGTGTGTGTGTGCGTGTGTGTGTGTGTGCGCGCGCGCATGTGCGTACGTGCTGTGTCAGTGGGGAGATGTTTTCAAATGTGTTCTATATATTCATTAATCCATCCGTCCTCATCCGCTTATCCTAGTCAGGTCGCGGGGGCAGCAGCTCCAGCAGAGGACCCCGAACTTCTCTTTTCCGAGCCACATTAACCAGCTCTGACTGGGGGATCCCGAGGCGTTCCCAGGCTAGTGTGGAGATATAATCTCTCCACCTAGTCCTGGGTCTTTCCCGAGACTATATCTTGTAAAATAAATACAATCGTCCTAAATGATTGGCAGCATCATTTATGATATTATTATTATTACAACTATTATATAGTCAAAGTCAAATAGCAGATAAATGTAGTAAAACACATTTTCTTGCCAGACTACAATTAATGGAAAGAACAATAGAACAATTATATTTGAAAGACCACACGCAATTATAGCATATAGTGTTGTTGCTTTGTCAAACCAATGCTGATTTGCCAGGGATACTGTGGACGCAATTGTCTATTGTGTGAAAAGTAAAATGCAGGACAAACTAAACATAGTTTGCATACACCTGCACTACACAGGCTGTGTAGCCTGCAGCTCCCCAGTAGTTCTTATACTGCAGTTGTTCTATGCCCTGTAGAGGGCGCTAATCAAATTCAACTGTAGAAGGTGCTGGTAAATTGTACTAGATGGCGCTGCTTGTTTGATTGTAGCGGTAGCTACAGTTATCCTGCATTATCCTTATCTATTATTGTGTTGCAGGTAAAAATGTACAGACAGTCAAGCTTAGGCCATGAATGGTATTAGCATCAACACACACACACACATGCACGTGCGTGCGCGCGCGCACACACACACACACACACACACACACACACACACACACACACAGAATGTACATACTCATTCTGACTCGTTCTTAAAGTTGACAGTTGAATCTTCTCTTTAAAAAAAATCTTTAATTCATGCTTCAACATAATTTTTTATGGAAAATATGAGCTATTTGTTTGTACAACATGTGCAAAATGGTCTGACTGGCCGGTGGGGATGCTGGCATATCATTATTAATAGGCCTATGTCCATCACAGTTGGGTAAAACACACACTAATAATAAGTAATATATTTAGTAGTCAATAGTTACAACTAGTCTAGGCAAATCTATACCCATTTCTTGACAACCATTCTGAAGTGTTTTAAATTACTGTAAATCAATCGCCTCGAGTCAGAAATTCATCAATTAAACCATCCCTGTTTTCTATATGTTAATGTTGCCTATTTGTTTATATACATTGTTCATTTAATGGAATACATTTTAGTTTTATATATTATGTATTGTATGGCAGTTATGGATTCCACTTGTCTCACAGGCATGATTCAAATCTATACTAAATGTTTGGAGAAATCGATGAAACATGCATAAATGTGGGTGTGAGTCTGAAAAAACAACTTTCAAAATAAGGGATGTGCTTCAAACAGGAAGATGCAGCCCACACAGCCCCACCGGAAGGTTTGTAGCAATGACATGGCTGAGGATTCCAAATAATAAATACTGTGAATCACACTTTTAATAGAGAAGGAGAATATACAACAGAAGCAAACCAGTTTCTAGGCTTGTCCATTTTTAAACTAAAAACTTTATAGCATTTCCTTGTATGTGTATTTACAGTATAGCATTTACGTGCATGCTTGCTAGTTTTTGTGTTCACGTTAAAAATATTAGGCTATTAGCATATGACTGGAAGACATTCAATCTACTATAGAACGTCCGCTGCAGAGAACGGCAGTGAAACCAACCAATACATATATATCCCCAGACCACATATAGCCTTCTCTCATCATGTTGTGCCATAGTCACAAGACCTAAGATGCTTCTAATAATAGCAGCAGGTGCAGCGCCATTACATGAACACAAGCTTTTAACAAGTGCTTAATTGATGCCAATGCTGCCTGATTGAATTCCAGAATTGTGGCTGATCCATAGGCTGAACTATAAGATATAGATCTGGGCCTTAGACATCCTTGTCTGGCTGTCATATAGGTTAATAAACGGTTCAGATGGGAAAGGTGTCTCTGCAGGTGTCTAAGGTTGTAGCATTTCAATATCAGCTCCTAGAACATTAACATGTCCTATAATGGGAATAAATATTCTAGTCACATTCAAAATGCTATTTTGTATGTCCTTAACCTAAACCCTCATAGAGCTATACAAAACCTAAACTTAAAACTAAACAAACCTGTACAGGAAACCCATTATCTTTCAACAACTAATTATATTTGTATTGGCCTATACACAATCATCAGAGTTCCCAAAGGATTAAGGGGTTTATTTGAGATCATTGATAATCCAATCAACTCTAGTCCATGACCTGCTAGGGTAATACCCACATGTTTCAACTGGTGCTGTGCTTGTTTTGGTACAAGGATGCTATCTATATCAGTACAAGAGAGCTTCAGCTTGAATATAAACCAATGTTGCACGTAAATAGATGTGTGATGCAAGCACAGCCTCTAGTGCAATATCGGTGAGCTGGAAAGATAATCTGCACACTGTCATGTTGCAGTAATGCGTTCTGAGCCTCCTTGTGAAGGAGAAGATTCAAGATTCATTATTCATTAATCTAATTATACTGCATATTATTACATTATTAAGATGTGTACTTTACATGCAACCTGTGAATAGTCATTATGATACATCTACATTCATATAAAACTGCTATCTACATTTACCACTCATTTTTGTTTCTGAATGTCTTTTTATATATATATTATTTTACAGATATATCTTTCTCAGTTTGTGCTACCTACCACCCATCCCCCACTTCCTCTTATTTAACTCTGTGTGGCTCTGAGGTTTGGGTTGTCTTGACAACAGAGGACATACGCCTGTCTCTATTCTATTTGCAAAGTTTCTGTTGCAAGAATATTGCACATTTGCTACTGGGATAGATAGGGAAGCCCCATCCCCCATCATACCTTGTAAGAAATGTAATCAGAAATGTCAAAGAGGTAGTGTGTCTTGGCTCTATGTAGTGGCATAGTGTTATATATTTTTGGACGACTACATTGAAATTAATAATTGTATTGATATATAAACGAATATTAGGGTATTGCTTTAAAACATTTACAGTACAGTAAAACACTGATATCCAGCATTACATGTTTCCTACAAACATGTAACAGCACAGTATGCCTATTGTACATTTAAAATGTGTGCACCCAAACGCTAAACGTACGTGATGACATCCAAAATTATTAGAAAATCGTGTTTTCTAAAATACTAATTAAATAAGACTATTTCACCGATTGCTGATGAAATGGGAGACATTTTGTGTGAACGTATATATTGGTGCACACTAACAAATTAATGTTTGAGACAATATTGATAAAACTCTACTAAACTGTAATTTTGTTTTAAGAACAGGTGTTTCCTTGTAACTGCATCTCCTTAAAAGGACAGCTTTTATGCAGTATGTGTGTGTGTGTGTGTGTGTGTGTGTGTGTGTGTGTGTGTGCATGCGCGCATGTGTGTCTTTGCATTTGCAAATAAAAATGCACACATGATAGTAGCATCATTTTTTTTTTCAGTGTAAATGTGTGTGTGCTTGTGAATCCGTGTATAAATAAGAATGTGCTGGCGTGTGTGTGCGTGTGCACATGTTTGTGCGTGCCTGCATGTGTGTGCATGTGTGTGTGCATGTGCGTGGCGTGTGTGCTTCCTGTGGAAACCACGTGGCTCAGACAGGGTTAATAAAAAGATCACATTCACTTCTGGGTTTTCTTTCTTCTGAGGAGTCAAAAAGTAACAAGTGGGTAAGTGCCACCTTATAAACCGTTGAAAGTCTTTTTGGCTCAATTTGTAAACTCTTGTATTTCTCTGATGGAAACATAATGTGTAAGATTTTCTACCCACAAAGTTAAGATTGTTAAAATGATGTCAAACCAATTATTAACATATTTTCTAAACTGTAATTTCTTTAATTAAATTTGATAAACTTTGTCATGACTGACCAACAGATACGACATTTGTACCTGCGGCTTGGAGCGACACAGATCTACGAATGTACAGTGTTGTCACCCATAAAGTAGAAAGCACTACTAAACTTCATTCCACAGTGTAGTGTTTCCTACTTTATGGATGAGTATACTGTTGGCTACAGAGAAAGAAAAAGACGGAGACCACCAACGATCTTTTGAAGTTTTGGAATAGGCTACATTCTTTGTGTGTGCAATTGTTGTCGAATAGAGAGTAGCAAACATGTTGTTTCATATAATAAAATATATTTAATAATATATATTTTGAACAGTAACAACATGTTTTGGTTGTTGTAGGGAATAAAGCAAGAATATTTGGATTTTAAGTTGCATTGAACATTAATTATACTGTCCTCATATAATGTAAAATAAACATGTTAGTCACAATCTTAGTTCTTGCTCATGTTTTTTAAAAAGTTTAACAATGATGTGGTAGGTAATGGGGGGGAAATGGTCTGCATTCAACTGTTTATTGTACATTATATTTAGCATATTTTGTAAACCAAATAACTACTTTCCTTAATGTTTCTTTTGCAAATAAAATACATTTCTGCAAAAAGTTTCAATTATTGAGAATATGAAACACTACATTGTTTATATGAAAAATGACTATCCATATCAAATGTATAAATACTATTAAATAAGGCAAAAACGGATACAGTATATACAATGACATCCTACATGCAGATGTATTTTTATGGCTAAAATAATGTATCCAATATTACTGAAATATTGTCTATACACATACATACATACATACATACATACATATATATATACACATATACATACATACATACATACATACATACATACATACACATATACACATATACATACATACATACATACATACATACATACATACATACATACATATATACACATATACATACATACATATATATATATATATATATATATATATATATATACACACACACACTCACAAACCAAACACGTATACTGTATATGGTTTATGTAAAATGCAGTACAGCACCCCACCTCCCCGTATGTATGCCCTTGCCCCTAGGGATAGTTAAGGATATAAGCCTTGAAAAGGTGGAGACTGCAAGCTACGTAGCAGGAGGGTTATAAAGACACATAACGAGGGGTTTCCCTTTAGTTCAGTGATTATAATTTGTAGGGTTTGACTTTGTCTTCATTTGGAGGTGTAGTACTACGACATGACACAAACTACAAGAGATCATATAAAGCTATTACACTGTGCCAGCATGTTAGCAAGCAGTTTTGACACATGCAAATGTGATTTAAATTTAGATATATGAATACAACTGTTCATCTCCGACAGTTTGAGAATCTTCTTGCTTATTCTAATTCCACAGAAGTGGTTGCAGAAAGTTGGATGGGACCAGGCCTCGTCTACCATGAAGGTCCCCCTAATTTAAGAGAAAGGTCAAGACTAAAGCTGGCTCAAAGAGTACATTTACAGTAGGCTATTGCATCACTCACATAGTAGAAACCATCTTGATCCACGTCACCAAACACATAAATTATGTCTCCTGCACGAAAGCCAAGCTCAGCCTGCAAGAGGAGTTGTCAGGAAGAGACAATTAAAGAGTCACCCAAAAGATAACAGAATGAGCACATATGCTGCCATTAAACAGCCTTTACCTCACTATCCATGTTTGGGGAACTTTCCCATGGATCGTACTCAAATATGGCCACCATCCTGCGAACTACAACATCATCAGGAATACTGTCTGCATCACTAAGGTCTTGCGTTGAAGACAAACCTGTGAATCAGAATCAAAAACCAAACCGTGAAGATGAAGATGTAGATGAGAAGTATGAAGTAGTATTGTATGTTGAGTGATTTCCACTTTCTAAAAATAAAAATGTATAAACTGTATAAAATGTATTAACTGTTTAATCATACTGGTAAATGAAATGGTAAGCTCAGTGAATCTATGCTAACACGTTCTGTCAAATTCAGTGAATTTACTCAAGGCCCACTAGCTAGCTACCCATGTAACACAATCCTAGACTTGGCAATACGTTTACAATATTGGGAGTGGAGCGTCTGAGGGAGAATCCTACTGCATTTAATGTGGAGGTGTTATTGTTTTTAATCGAGCTAAAAAAATCATTAACCTCTCCAGAATAACTTACTTTTATTAGCTGCCCAGGTTAAGGTGATATCATTTTCTAGCTATACATTTAGTGTATTTAGTTAGAAATGTCATATACAGAGTGAGATTATCTAGTTGATAGCCCCGCCTCCATATAAGATAAGTTGATTTAGAATTTGCCAGCCAAGGATTTCTGACCAATCATCTTTTCCTTGATTGGTCATTTGAATCTATCTTGCCTGTCAATCACATGAATTGCTGCCCACACAACAACAGGTTTGTCAATAGACCAACTGACTCCAGAGGGAGGGAGCACAAGAGGAGAGGGTGGGTTGCTCTCTTTTCTTATTTTTTTAGCTGGCTCTTATTGCAACTTTCCAATTCTAATTCTACCTACTGTATAGCAACGTTAAATGAGCTATAGACAGAACCAAGCAGTGTCCTCCACTATAGCATCTCACAGTGTTTAAAGCTATACTTGTTTGGTCTAAGGGGATAAATCCCTGCTGCATGAGTAGATGTTTGACGTTATCATCATCCACTGGGATTTCTGCCACCATGTTACTTGGCACGTAACCAGAAAGGCCGCCTGACTCTCCGTAATAGAATCCATCAGAGTCTTTATCCCCAAGTACCTGCAAAATGCAATGACACAGTGTGTTTGGTACAGGAGTCCTTTGCTTTATATATAGTCTGGGAAATAGGACCAGCTATATATATATATATATATATATATATATATATATATACACACAGTATATATATTTTATATATACTATATATATATATATACACAGTAT
>JAODOY010025446.1:0-23594 GCA_025399855.1 Forbesichthys papilliferus | reverse complement strand
GTATTATATTTGTTTATTATTATTATTATCATTTTTTATTTTTTTTATTTTTTTTTATTTTTATTTTTTTTTTTTAAACTTTTTTTTTTATTCAGTTGTTCCCTAACACCTCGAAGTTGTTCCCTAACACCTCGAAACTAATAAGGCCAGCATTAAAGCTAAAACACAAATATACAACTTTAAAACTTATATTCAGCACAAAGCGTATGTGTGTGTGTGTGTGTGTTTTGGCATGGCATAGTGCCGTCAAACCTTTTTAGAGAACAATTCATGTTGAGTCCCGCCCGGATGCTCAGCTTCAATGGCGGTCTATGAGAGCATGTTCCATAGGAAAGCATTTCCCATGGGAAAACACATCTCGGCGTTTATTGGACATTAGGTTTTCTTTTTGTCCCTCCTTGAAGCTCAGCTTCTCTTGATTGATTCTTGGCAGATTTCTCAATGAGGACGGATTCCGTAATAAACAGCTAATCATTGACAGAGAAACTTTCTGCTGCTACGTTCGTATACAGGAAATCAGAGAGTGCTCGGTACAGCACCGAGACGGTGTTTCTATTTTGTATACGTTTTTGCAGTCTATTTATAGTTCTCAGTTAGTTTGGTAATTAGGCCTACTTTGCTCATTTTGTGATTCCAACTAGCATCATTTATCTGCTTTTCATGGCAGACACAATGTTTTGTCATCAGTGATTTAATTAATTGATTTAGCAACAATTTCAGCCATGATGTAGAATACATAGGCTATTTGAGCTTCCTCTGTTTCATAAAGAAACAGCCACTGGTGTGCCTGCACAGAACATTTGTTTTGGTCCAAAATAGCTGATGCACTTTGTGTGATATCTAGTGGCAGAAATATAGAGGCATTTCAAGAACATGCTATGCGTTATAGTTGATGCATTGGAACCAATACAATCGTGTGTCAGAGTATTAAATGCTTAGAATATGGAATCAAATGATAAGACCATAGTTATTGCTCATCAAAATAGCCCTATATCAGAAATTTGACACAATTAAGTTAACATGGAAACCTCCTTTCAGGCAGCTCACAACATTGGCCTAGCAATGGACACCAACCAAGGTCTCGTAGTTCCTAATGTGAAGAACGTCCAGCTGCTCAGTGTGTTTGAAGTGGCCGAAGAGCTAAATCGCCTGCAGTCGTTGGGGACCGCCGGTCAGCTGGGAAACAATGACCTCAAGGGAGGAACCTTCACGCTGTCAAACATCGGTTCTGTAAGTTCAACTCCCTGTCATTTTTGCTTTTGACTAAATCATCTTTACTAAAATCAGGAATATTTTTCATTTGATTATGTATAATTGCTGAAGGAATAGAAATGTAGACTAAAATGACACATTTCTAGCCTCATGAGGCCATCCTGATTCCATGAACTCACCGCGACTATCAGTTTGGAACCCCTCAATGCGAAAGCGTTTGTCACCCGTGTAACAATCAGGCCAATCAGGAGCTAGTTCAAGTTTTTCCCAAGATGAAGTCATCAGTGTACACCATATACATTTTGGTTTCCACCGTGCTCTAGCACATTCTAAACATTCTGATTGGGTGAGATAAAGCTAGGTGGTCCAATCTGGAAGTTTGGAATTTATTAATGCACCTTTGAATTGAGGGGTTCCAGACTGATATTTGTGGAAGTCAAACTTTTGCACGTAAGATCAGGATCAAATCAAATCAAATGTATTTATACTAAATAAATCATTTAGTATATGTTTCAAAGTCCTTCATTAAAATCATAGACTTAATTTTGGCTAGTTGTCGCAAATGAAAAAAAACCAACTTGAATTTACAACAGACCTAATCTGTTTGTCAAGTTTAAGGTCACAATCTATATTTACCCCCAATTTATTGACAGCTGACTTAGCATGTTCTGCCAACGAACCCAAATCAAGGGGGGTCCCAATTTTACCACTAAAAACCATCACCTCTGTCTTGCTTTCATTAAAACTTATAAAATTAAGTGACTGTAAACTATATTTTCAAGTACTTTAGAAAGAAGGTTTAGTTTGGAGATCGGCCTAAAATTAGAGAGATCTGCATGATCCAGGATGGTATCATGAAGCTAGCAAATTTCTGCCGACTATTAACAACCAAGTACTGTACTTTTACAGAACTTTAAGGTAAATGCAGCGATTTGTAAACAAATGCGCTTAATAAAATTCAGCGAATATCTCCCCACGCTCTGAATTTTCTGTGGGCGCTGGAAAAATGTATCCAGCTCTGTTAAAGGCAGGGTCAAAGGCAAGATCCGTCCCACACCGCCCCACACATCTATGCATTGTGAAGCAAAGTGTAGTACTGTACTATGGCTTTGTTGATGTGAGCAGTTTTTTCCACTTACATTATGTTCCTGTTTACAGAGCCATGGCTGTGTAGAAGTGTCAGATTTATTGCAGCACGGACATAGAACTAGAGAAATGTTAGGAGATATTTGGTGAATTTGACAAAAAGTGTATTAGCTTACGATTAGCTTGCAATAGCTGACTATACCTTTTTAATGGGAACACACACATCACCATCTCATCCTTGGCAATGCGTGTCCGCTGTCCAATGTGGTGGGTTGAACTTCTGAGGGAGCAGCCTAGGAAGAGGTGTTTTTGTTTTGGTCAAGTTCAGTTCAAGTTTTTCCTCCATCATCACTGAGTATTTAAGTAAAACAATTAACATTAAAGATTGTAAGCTCTTAACACTTTTAGCTCGTTTTTTTTTTTTTTACTTTTGACTGCATAAGGAATGTTATCTTCTATTTAAAAATAGAAATGTTGTAGCAATACATCTTGATCTGCAGGATTAAAAAATAATATATACTTTTTCTTTTTAATTATCAGATTGGAGGGACGTATGCTAAACCAGTGATTCTTCCTCCTGAGGTTGCAATTGGAGCACTGGGTAAAATTCAGGTGGGTTGAATACTTCTGTAATCCTCAACAGCAGGAATAGTAAGCTTCTAATCCTAATTGTTTTTAAGAATGTTTACCTATATTATGTAATTAATTATTAAATAATTGTTTGGTATAAGTCTATATGTGTAGGCTGTTGACAAAAAGCTAATTAGTTTAATTTCCAGAACAATTAAATGTTGAGATTTAGAAGGTGTATGTCCATCTGTAATGTAGAATTTCTCTCCAATGTATTTTTCTTTTCCTTTTAGATCCTGCCCAGGTTTGATTCAAGCGGTGAGCTTGTTAAAGCACACATCATGAATGTCAGCTGGTCTGCAGATCACAGAATCATTGATGGGGCGACCATGTGTCGCTTCTCCAACCTGTGGTGCCAGTACCTGGAGAACCCTGCCAGCATGGTCTTAGATCTGAAATGAAGCTGTACTGTGAACACTAAATATCCATCTGCCGTTTCCTTCAAGGAAAGAGACTGTACTCTTAGGTTTATGTAGTGTCTACATATATTTATGTGAAGACATTGCAACTTCTCAATAGCAATGATTCCCTGTCAACTTTCTTTGTGTGGCCTTAGGTTGTTGTCCTTTCCTTGTTGCCTTTATAATGTGGGCTGTTTGAACACAAAACTGTACTCTTTGAGTAGAAGTTCCACAACTTGTCCTGAATAGGGTTTGGGCTTAAGCAGCCTAAGGTCATTCTGAGCAGTATCTCTTGCTTTTCAAAGTTACTAACATTTATTTGCGCCCTGAATTGCCCATATGGTTGGAACTAGTAACTAGTATGTTTTAGCTTGAAACACATTCAACCTGAACTTTTTTCTACTTTTTAAAAATAGGCAGAACTGTGGGGGAATGTAACACAGTCTATCAGGTCCTTTCAGACCGTTTGCACAAGGAGAGGTTATGTTGTGTATTAAGTCAGGCTGCTTTTTTGAGAAATGGTTAAAGTGGTATTTAACTTTTGTTAAGCCATTAACTTTACTCGATAAGTGCTCACACATTAGTGAATTGATCACCAAGTGAAAGACAGCCACCAAATGTAGTATTAATCTGCCATTTGATAGAATTGTTTCTCAAAAACTTAACTTATAATGTCTACAAGTTACTACAACTGCTGTTGTGTAATATTTAAGGTATATTTAAAGTTTTAAATCTAAATGTATCTTAATCAACATTGAAATAATTTGATCCAGTGAATTGTATGTCATGTTAGAAGTATGTTTTTGAGAAACAAGGTGGAAATATTAATTTTATTTAATCTATTTTTTTAAATGTCAGTGGGATAATATAGATTGAGGGGTTGTATGAATGTAATAAGTTACATTCTGCGTCACCTATCCACGTCACATTGGAATATTCTGTTTTGCCAACAAGCATCTAATATCCCATTCAGTAATGTTCCCTTTCATGAAATTGCTAAGATGGTGATATGATTGTACATCATGTCAATATCTTACTGCTGTTTTGGGATCTTTTAAAGGGGGATAGTTACAACTAAACACTTTCTAATAATTACAACTTAACAATAGCATAATGTTAACTAGAATTACTAGCCAGTATCTATGTATACCAGCATATGCAGACAGCAAACTATCTTATTTGGAAATTGCCTCCACTGGCTAATATGTCTACAGGCATATTAGAGACAGCAGAACAAGCATGTATCTGCACGAAATCTGCACAGACTTAAACAACTTTCTAGCACACATTAGATAATTGTTTCTCATTTGTTAATTAATTTCATTTAATACACAAATCACATGGTTTGTGCCCACTCACAATAATCAACATGTATGTTACAACAGTTGTGATTGACCCGGTTTTCCTGCTGTAATAATGCAATATTCTTTAATTAGATAATGGGTGAATATTAGTTTTAAATTTTGGGATGCAGTTTTATGTCTGGCAGCTCAGAGATCTGTATAGATTTATTTCAGAGATATGTGTCATCTTATGCATACTTATCACAAAAATAGGTTTTAATAAAATGTTAAGTGCACAAGTTGGCCCAGCCCGTTATTTATTTATTTATTGGGGGGGGGCATGACTTTCTCATCAGGACAATACTGAACAGTGTAATTACATACCTACTACCACACACGAGGAACCTTAAAATTGCTTCTCAAATGTAAGATGCAAAATGTAGTTATAATTTAGAAAATCTTTAGTAGTTTTCTGACTATTGTCCTTCTGGATCACTGGGTGGTATGTGCAAAGAGACATCCACGTGATCAGGCTAAAATTAGTTCCCTGGGGGTCAGGTTGCAGTCAGCCAGGCAATTGAAAAACCCAGATTTGCTACAGGGCAGTTGTATCAAAGTTATGTGAGGTTATTCAGGCAATTTAATTACAGGCTAGGATACTCTATGTGAATTTGTGTTTATTAGATTGGTGAATTGGTAAATAGTAAACTATTATATGGAATGGACAATGTGTGGTCTTTGCCAGCAGTCCTGACGTTTAGGCTACATTTTAAGGCGTCAAATCATCTAAATTAGTCGAGTACGGTAGGCTATATCGCCATGATTGGTGTTGCAGTGTGCGCAGGTTCTGTAAGCTCTATTAAAGCTCTCTGGGAAAACAGGATAAAGAAAAATAAAGACGGGTTACATAAACTGAAATATCCCCAGGATAAAAGCACCATAGGTCGGTAAGTGGCTATATTATAATTGATTCACAATAGTTCATAATGGTTTCCACTCATTGAAGGTTTACACCAGCCTCCCAGCGTCAAAACGACAGACCAACATTAAAGAGTGCCCATGGCTGACATATGGTGTTAACCCATATGTTCCGTTCAGATTGACTTTATAAGACTGAAAAAATAATATATAGGCCTATTTTTAAGACTTTGACGGCTGGAAATTTTTCGAAAATGTAAAAAAATATGTAGCCTACACAGATCAGCCATACATCAGCCAACAATAAGACCACTGACATGTGAAGTGAATAACACTGATAATCTCGGTATCTGGGCACCTGTCAGTGGTTGGGATATATTCAGCAAGTTATTTATGTAAGGAGGATAATCTTGAAGTTTATACGGAATTTTACAGGAAGCCAATGTAGCTGAAGCCGAGTGGGAGTGATGTGATCAGTTTACAAATGTATTCATGAGGATTCTGGCAGCAGAGTTCTACTAATTGGAGTCTATTGATAAGTTTGGTTGTGATGCCAGAGAGAAGAGAGTTGCAGTAAACCAGACGTGAAGTGACAAAGGCGTGGATGAGGGCTTCGGTGCTTGAGTTTGAGAGTGAGGGACAGAGTCAGATATGTTGCGGAGGTGAAAGAAGAATGCCCGGGTGATGGTTTTGACGTGTGATGGGAAGAAGGCAAGCGGGCAGAGGCAGTGTGATGCTTTGGGCAATGTTCTGCTGGGGAACCTTGGGTCCTGGCATTCATGTGGACGTCACTTTGACACCTACCACATACCTAAGCATTGTTGCAGACCATGTACACCCTTTCATGGAAACTATTTTCCATGATGGCATTGGCCTCTTTCAGCAGGATAATGCACCCTGCTACAAAGCAGAAATGGTTTGAGGAACACGAGTTCAAAATGCTGAAGAGTATTTCTATCCACTGACACTACAACAAACATGACTGTTGTGACAAAATGACGATTTTAGCAAAATGGTCCATGAAAATACAGTAGAAATCATATGAAGTTAAATCATAACAACACCTAGGCCATTAGCCTACATATGGCATTACATTGCATTATCATTACATTCCTTGATGGAGTGTCAGTAAAACAATATTCATTGCACGGTCTGAAGATGGGGTGAATTTGATGGGACATCCACTCCTGGGATGATTGACAACTTTCTTGAATGCTTTTTAGAATGATGGGCTTCAAACTGTTTGGAAATTGCCTTATACCCTTTCCCAGATTGATGGTCAGCAACAATTGCTTCTCTACAATTATTGCTGATGTATTTCCTCCCTGGCATTGTGTTAACACACACCTGAAGGCTCCAGACCAGCAAACTGCTAAAACCTTGGTTTTTATAGAGGTGGCCACACTTGCTGAAAATCAATTAATCAAGGGCATTTGATTAGCAGCATTTGTCTGCTACTTAGAATTTTAACTCCTATGGAATCAGTAAGGGTGTACTTATCTTTCATACATGACATCTCCATTTTGGCTTTATGTTTGTTAAATAAGTCATTGTAGTGGCCTTTTCCCACTTCCTTATGCTTGTTGACTGGGGTATTTGTGACTCATGTTTAAAAGTATTCAATGTCCAGGTTTGTTTTGTATGAAGAAGAATGTTTTAATGGTTATGCAGAAATACAAAAAATAATGTATAAAAAAGGTCTGGAAAATAAATGACTGGGCAAACCTAACATAAATGAAGCTACTTAATAAACAAGGTCAAAAAACTGTCTGCTCCCAGTCAGCAATGCCTCTCCAGCTCCATGACTTTCTCCTGCTTTAACCTCTCCAGGTAGAGGCCACGCCCACTTATCCACCTCCCAAATACACTCCCACAAAGAAAGAATTATCATAACAATTAAATTACAGGTATCACATTAATGCTCCTACAGTCATGGCACGGTCTAATGTGTCATGTGTTGTTCATTTAAGATTGTATTTACCAAATTTTTAGACCTGCTAAAGAACATATTATTGTTATTATGTCCTGATATGTAAAACCATATAATTCAAAGAGGGTGTACTTTCTTTTTCACATGACTGTATGTGTAATTTTAAGAATTATACTGGATATTAAATGAATTGCACAGAAGCAGATTTGATATCTGTGACATAGCTGATACTGGTAGTATTGGACAGCAATAATTTTATGGTATATTCTAAAATGAGCATACCATGTCTTTCAGCAAGGGAACATCTCCCATTTTTAGAGCTAACTGTGTAATTTATTCTGGCTGGGCAATGGGAGCTGGACTGAGATACACTGTGTGTGTGGCCTCAATTTATAAGGAATCACTCATAAGAGGATGGGCTTCCTCATACTAGGGGACCTCCACATGATCATACATTTCGGAACATCCTCATCACTTGTATTATTGTAAAACATTTATCCAGAACCATAGCAACCGAACAGAATATCTATTTCTAGTTAACATAGTCAAAACCAAAGCAAACTAATTAAGGTTCTGTTCTCCCCATATTTTTGTTGTTAAACCACTCTGTTTCAAGCACCTCCCTGGGGTTGGTTTTGCATGTTGTTTGGGGCATCAACCAGTTTCTCAAAAGAACCTTATCCACACACACAAATGCGATTTTCTTTAACCATGTGGCAGCTTTTTCTGTTCTACTTTAGTTTTAGGCATGGCTTGCCTATAATCTTCTAGCCTACCCCTACTGAAGATTCAAGATCTGTAAAAATCTGATTTTGTCATTCATTAGAAACAATTTTCTGCTAATGTAATTTTGTAAGAGCTTTAGAAAAAGCTCTGTATAAAAAAATATGTCGGCCTAAAATCAACATGAATAAAATTATTTCATCAAAATAGACTAATCATTTAGTCTACAAACATGATTTATATATATATATATATAGTTTTTCTAAACATAAGTTTTGTGGTTTTTCTGTCCTAGATTGGCTGATGTTTGGGAAGATCGCATAATCTTGGCCAAGCTGAATGATAAAGTTGTAACAGAGGAAGGCCGTGTCATTTTAAGAATTGAAAAAGAAGAATGGAAGGTATGCTACTCTCTTTAACAGCTTCAGCATGATTTGATATAAGAATCAAGGTAAATGAACTGCATTCAGCGCTTTTACAGTACCGGCCACACAAAGAGCTACAGAATATTCCTATCCACTGACACTACAACAAACACGACTATACATGTTACAATACAGTAGAAATCATCTGCAGTTAAAGCACCACATCACCTAGGCCGTTACATATTGCATTAACATTCCTTGGAGTGTCAGTAAAACAATATTCCCCCATGCACCAGACTTTACCCCGGGTGTTAGTTCACCTCACCCAGGTTCAGGAGTGGCAGATCCACAGGGTTGGTCTGCAGAAGATACCACATTTCATCTCCAGCTTTGAGAATCTGGTTGTCCTTGACTTGTCCCGTAATGCCCTCACAGAACTTCCTAGTGAGATTGGTAAATTTCCCTTAAAATACTCTGACCTGGTTATTGAGTATACATTTAAAACAGGCTCATTGGTCATGGGTTACATTGTTTACATATATTTCTATATTCATAAAGATTAAATAATTTAAAATATAATAATTTTATTTATTCTTTAATTGTAATTTTGCATTTAATCTGTAATATTCTTTAAATGTATACTACTGCCTTGTCTTTCTCAGGCAAGCTGAACAGATTGCGTGAGTTACTTGTCAGCTGTAACAGAATAAAATACATTCCTGAAGAGTTGGCACAGTGTGAGAATCTGGAGAAACTGGAGCTGGCCATGAACCGAAATCTATCTGATCTTCCCATAAAGGTGCGCTTAGGACACAACATACACATCATATATTAAGAGGCCTTAAACAATGTATTCAAACGCTTAATCTACAGTATCAATTTGTTCTAACATATAGTCATAGTTCTTGCTACCTTGTTCTCAGCTTAGCAACCTGAGACAACTGAACCACCTGGATCTTTCCATGAACCAGTTTGTTGCCATCCCAGACAGCGTAGTCTGCATGCCAGCATTGGAGTGGCTTGATATGGGAGGCAACAGGCTGCAGAGTTTACCTGAAGACATTCACAAGTCAGTAGCACAGCATAAACAGCACAATACTTTACTATACAGAATTGTATCTAGTCCATATACCTGATGGCATATGTACATCAAAGATATGTTTTGGAAACAATAGTGCTCCGTTTTGTAATCAATTAAACCAACTGTTTAACTGGTAGAATGGAGAAGCTCCATACTCTGTGGTTACAAAGAAACGAGCTGGAGTCTCTGCCTGACAACATCTGTCGCATGGCCAATCTGGACACGCTGGTCCTCAGCAACAACAAACTACGAGACATCCCGCCACTGATGGAAGGAATGGCTGGCCTGAGGTCAGTGTGTTGCAGAGGACTAATGTCAAAAGACCTGCTGACCATGCTGTTCAGTGTACAAGACCTAGAGGTGTGACCACATTTGGAATTTAGGATAAAAACTACACATATACATTTAAACATTCAACCCAAAACATACTTTAAATCCATAAACAAAGTTTCAAGCAATTATTTTAATAAAGGGAATCTAAATTAACTGTTGAGGTTTTCATTATGTATATCGTTTTATTTTCTATAGTACACCATATATTAAGATTAGCATTCAGTTTTCCATTCAAATGTGATATTTTTTTCAAGATTTAGTTTAGTTAGTATTAGTGGTATTGTATTATGAGCCAAAAGTATTGTAGTGTGCAGCATGCTATAAGAGTACTGTAGTATACAGATATATCCACTAGGAGGCGCTCTAGGACAATTTTATGCATCATTTAATTTATTGGGGTGTGGTGAAGCCCGAAAACGTGTGCTATAACTACTCTTCTGATATAACCGTCTACATCTCCTTTTTCCTTCTTACTGAGGTTATTACAAGTACATACTTTATACCTGCCTCCAGGTAATTGTACTGAAGCCCTACAGTAGCCATCAGCTTCTACAAATGTTATAAAAACCAAAAACCACCCAACAGGTTTGTGAATTTCCGGGACAACCCTCTAACATTTGACGTGGAACTGCAGACCAGCAAGGAGACAGATGAGGAGGAAGACAACAGGGAATTATTTGGACGAGAGTTTATGCTTGCGTACATCCAAGAAGCACGCAAAAGAGCTTATGCTGTGCTCAACGTGCATCGTGTCAGTTGATAGCTGATTAATTTCAGGTCAGTGTTGCCTGCTGTGGCATAATGCCAGCACAGGAGTAAGGACTTACTCCAGTAAGGATTCCTTAACATATCATGTCCTAAAATGGGCTTTCATATAGGTCTACACTCTGTGTGTGTTTGATGTGGTGTTTGTTACAGGACAGTCAGTTTAAAAATAAATAAATCCTGCTGGATTATATTTAATGATACAAATATTACTATAGAAATAAATCAAGTATATGGCTACAAAATTATTATTGAAATGAGATCAATTCAAATTCTAAATAACAGTGGTGATGAATGTGTCATATATGAAACAAATAAAACAAGCCATCCCTGCTGCTAAGAGGCAGAAGGAATGGCAGTAAGTAGAACGTTTTCCAAAGTGACTTCTGTGCTTATGTAGTGCACCAGCTTGGCCTGGAAGCGTTTTCCCTGCAGGAAGTGCACTCTGCCCTGGTCGATCAACAGCTTGCAGAGACGGCCGATACCTTCCCGCTCCTCTGCAGAAAGACCACTGAAAGAAAAGAACGTGAGCCGTGTACACAGTTCGAAGTGTTATGCGTTTCAGACCAAATAGAAACACTCCTTTGGAGTGAAATACACTGTTAAGAAACGGAGAACATTGTTAGTACCAATTTAAAATGTATTCAGTCATGCATTTAAACTGTAACAAACTGAATAGGAAATGTGTCAATATTTAAATATCTTTAGAATAATTTTCCAAGTTTAATTTGAATCTCATGGCAATGATTAAATAATGATACCTATTGAAGGCATCTGTGTCTGTTTCATCTCCTGGCTGATGTTCTTCATCTTCCTCTGCCCGATTGCTTTCATCTTGAGATGGACACTTCTCACCGGCTTGTTCATCTTGGGGTGGAAACTGCTCATTGGCTTGCCGCTGGCTACATGTCGCCCAACTTGACATTCGTTTGTAGGCTGCAAACTCACGAGCCCCCAAACCTCTCTGATGGAAGAACTCCTTCCCTACGTAATGTCTCCACTCACAGCGATGGTGGCAGCATAGTGCAATAGTCAGTCCACACACACGCATGTTCTTGCTCCCAGCCTCTTGTTTTGACTCGGTAGTGGGTGAATCTGTGTGTTTAAGACGTTTTCGTGGAGGCTCATTGGTCCCTTCTGAGCTTTTAAACAAACATCGAAGAGCGAGGTCTGCTCAATTTGACATGTGGAGAAAATACCACAAATTAGGTTTGAACATCTGGATTTTGTTGTATTAGTTTTAAAATAATTGTATAATTGAATTGAATAAAAGAAAAAGAAAATCATGTTTTACAATATAAATAAGACTGTCAGTGTCATTTTGCAATAAGGTTATGATATGCTGAAGGAAGATTGTTATTTGAGCTCAATCAAAACAAAAACACCTCTCCCTTCAATGGCATAGGCCAGGTGCTCCTTTAGAAGCTCCGCCCCCCAACATTGAACACACATTTGCCTAGTAGGTCATCTAGCTGCCACTCTTGTTGAGTGGTGCGGTCTGCACCACATTGTGTGTGTTCATATTTACAAAGCCATGGCTGTGTAGAAACACTGGCAGTGTGCACGCACGCACACACACACACACACACAAAACAGATAGCTACTGAATATGTATTAGCTATTATCTTAGCAAAGCTGACTACCTTTAAAAGAAATATCAATATGTATAATATAAAATGTGCTTCACACTTACCTGTGGCTGCTCCACATAAATGCTTCCCTACTCCAACTACTGGCATCTCCTTCTCTCGGAGAAGGGGAACCTTATCTGTAGATAATATTAAATTGAGCACAGCACACAATTGTCCCACAAATAATTAAAAGATACACAACGAATGTAATGATGCACTATAGGGAAGGAATTCCTACTTAAACATGCTCCCAACATGTTCCTACCAATCACATGCACAAATTGCACACGTCCTGAGACTAGCTAGCTACTATGGATTGTATGGCGAAGTAGGGAACACCTTTTTGCATATGATACTTGTTTGTATGCTCTAACGGTGTGCTGATTTTCTTCAAATGTATTAAATGAATCTCAATCAGAAAGAATGACTACTCACTTAGATCAAGATGTTGAATGTCTACCTGGAGTCTCTCAAATCCAGCTACAGTCTGTTGGTGTTTTCCATCCACCTAGAAAAGGCAAGGCTTTCTTAATTGGTTGAATACCACTGATCTCACTGCTATCACCAGTAAAGTGATTGGGAGTAATGGGCATAGTAATGGGCAGCCCTCAGGTTATCAATGGAAGCTTGCCTTAAAACGAGTACTTGATCGTTCCACCAAAAGGAAATGTGAGTCTTCCGAAGCCATATTGGCCTCATGGATCCAGTGAGACAGCTTGCCTCGTCCAGCTCCAAACTCAACAAAGCACCTGTTTGATCCCAGAAGGTTCAAAGCCTCCATATTCCCCAGAATGGATGCCTAGAGAGTTTTTGATGTTTTAGAAGATGGAATACGAGCAGAAAGAAATTCTAAAAATCTAAATTTCAAAGAGAGTGTTTGTACCTGCTGCTTAAGGTGTTTGAAGGCTGAGTCCCCATTTTTGGGGTTTTGTAGCTCATGACAAAGAACAGGATGGTTTAATATACTCTGGTCAATCTTATGGTCAAGTCCTGTGAAATAACCACAACAAACTAATTAAACTATTTCTAAACAAAAATAAGAGATGATAATTTATATCCTAACCATATAAAAAAGATTGACTTAAAATGGTGTCTTGCTGTACACTTATTTGGACAGTTAGTCTAACTGTCCAAATAAGACGTTATATATGCATTAAGAGCTTAGACCAGGGGTAGGGAACCCTGGTCCTGGAGAGCCGCAGCCCTGCATGTTTTAGATGTCTCCCTGCTCCAAACACACCTGATTATAATGAATGGGTCGTTATCAGGCTTCGGATACACACACTAACTTTGTTCATTAGAATCATCTAAAACATGCAGGGCTGCGGCTCTCCAGGACCAGGGTTCCCTACCCCTGGCTTAGACAGACAACATTCTATGATGAGATATGAAGACCTGATTACCTCCAACAGCTTTCTTTAGCTTTTCTAAGAGTGTGTCCATCTCTGCCTTGCTGCGCTGGCACAATGCTACCTAGAGTATAGCAAATATTGAAAATATACAAAAGCAGAAACGATTAATTCCATTCAATATCAGACATGGTCTACGCTGGTTTATGACTAGTTGGGATATACAAGCTTTTTGATATTCTTAAGTTATGAGATACCTTTTCAGCCTTGATAAAGCAATGGTTTTATACATCGACAAATCATCCTTGCGCATGATAACTAAAATGTATAAAGAATTTACATTACTTAAACATAACAAATTACCTCTTCTTTGGGCATGTCTTCATCATCTGAGCCCCCATTAACATCTTCTAAATAGTATAACTGGAGTTAGAAAAACAAAACTTATTGGCTTTGGTGTTTTCAGTATAACGTCTTCATCATTGTAAAGTAAAGATAGAATTTTAACACGATCAAATATACAGTGTTCCATCACTGAACCATGAGCTAAACCCATCAAGACAAACCTACAGGCTTTGGTTTCTCCCTGGAATTGCACTTCCTCATGTGTTTAGAGAGCTTTTCTTCAAATACTGTGCTACAGTCGCCAGAAACAGGACATATACAGTAAGAATACAACACAGCAGAAAAAAAACTAAACACATGAAATTAAATGACATCTTCCAACCTATATAGAAAATATGGTGCCTTAACATATATTTTTATACATAAATTATATGAACATTGAATTGCCACCATTGCGGACTCCTAAACACATTCCCAAACCACAAAATAATTCAACAGGGGTTGTAGCCTATTCAGTGGTCTGTCCATTGACCATGGTCTTTAACTTTAACTAAATTTGCTGGTTGCTCCTGGAAGCTCCAAATCTCAAAGTCTTGAGATTTTTACAGACAAATTAATGCGTTAAAATAATCTTTATTTTGGCTACAAAACGTGAATTTAAAGCATTGTTTTTATGCTTTACTATGTATCATCAAGTTCAACTGAACAACATATTATCCACAATTTAACATGATACTATGGAAACAACTAAATGGCTTACTGTTTTGGGTCAAGTGGGCATGGAATTCTTCTTCTTGCGTTTCCTTCTTCCTAATACATGGAAAATGCAAGGTGATACAGAACCCCATGAACTGATACAAGTGATGACTAGATATTGTTGTGCGTTTTTACCGCTTAAATTTTATCTTACCGCGTTTGCATGTTCTCCACAAAACACGTTTCCATTCCCAACTATCATTTTACAGAAACGCTTTTTCCTCTCGATATAGAAGCCACATCTTCCAGGATCTGGACTACTTACGTTGACCGACATGTTGAATGAAGGGCAGGAAGTCAAACCAAATGGTTCAGATGTCAGGTCTGCTGGTGCCTATGGGTGCAGCACCAGTAGTGTATAGGCTATTCTCTCAGGAGATTGTAAGATGTAGTGTCCTGCGACAACTGTATTGAATCAGAGCTTTTTTTAGTCCAGGTTACGTTTTATATTAGCATTGTTTGGCTAATATTCAAATAGAGAAAACACGAGAAATAAATAGAATATTTTGTAAGCGGAACCAATTTAGCAAATGTTGTACTAGACGGATACTTATAGATGTCTGACATAGGTGAAAAGATGGCAGCGGCCATGGTACAAATGGCATGTTTGTACCGTGGGATGTTAGCGGTCAGAGCTACTGGCATAAGGCCACTCATCCCAGGTCTGGTTCCCTCTCATTTTAGAGCCTTTTCTTTGAAGAAAGAACCAGAGCTGGATGATAATCCGTTTTACAGTAAATATAAAGACAAAATCAATAAGATACGAAGGTATGCTACTGTTGTGCTAGCCTGTCAACTACAGTAACCACATAATTGATTCACATGTTTTCAGTGTAATACTCAATTTAACATTGATTGGATTGTTTGTTAGCATGTCAAGACTACCTTGGTCCCTAGAGCTGGGAGGTTTGCTAATGGTGTTATGTTGTTTCTGGTTTCCTACTAGTGCCAAACCTCAAGAGTGCAAGACAAGACTGGAGAAACGTCATGAAACGAAGAGAGATTCTCTGAGGAGCTCCAAACAAGCAGAATTTGTCAAACTCATGGAGCAGGAGGTATAGAAGACATCACTAAAGGAATATTAAAATATCAGGAAGGGCAGCAGAGTAATGCAAAATTTGCTTTAAACAACCACAGGTCTAAAGCAAGTACACCAGGGACGGGCAGGAGTGTCAGATGTAACTGTTAGGCGGTAATGGTTATTGTTAAGTAGACAAGCTACAAACGACTGTATGGGGAATCCATAAAATGAAAAGTGTGGTTCCTCTTGCATGCTGAGAATAAGATGTGAATGATGATTGATTGCAATCTTTATAGTTGGAGAAACGAGATAAGATGGCTGCCGGTGGAACAGCTGGGGGATTCACTAAAGACAAGGTGACTGTTTCAACACCTTCATCACACCTCTTAGCTGTCCAGTCCTATATCCTCCTCTAACACGTGTTCTGGTTTGACTCAGACCCTGGGCTCCATCCTCAACATGGACATGATCTGTGACAAAACGAGCGAGGAGATATCTGAGGTAAGCCGTTCTTCCCTGCTGTGATTGTAGTTGTATAATTGTTTTACTAAGTATATTTTTCTTTTTAAAGTGGTTAAATGTGTATGCGTTTACATCTTTTGGTCCCTGCTTTGCTCTTCTAGCTCTGGATGAAATACTTCTCCACTAAGGACACAATTGGTGCTGTCATACCGGTGAGTTTTACTGGGCTGCTGAACAGTGGCACCAATACTCCTTTGTAATGAAGTATGTTGTGTGGCTAATGAATTGCCTTAATGTATAAAGCACAATACACGCAACTTGATACACGATTAACACTTGACATGTGTATATGGTTTGGGTTCTTCCTCAGACACAGACCTTTAAATCCATGTTCAGCAGAGCCCGAGCAAACCCCATGGTAAGCAGCATTGCCTCCGCGCGGCTAGCTGTTACACAGAAGTTGGGATTATTGATGCTTACTGACCAAAAATACTAACAACATGACTCAACTTTGCAGTTCCTGTTTGCTTTGCCCCAGAAGGAGGGTTATGAGTTTTTCCTGGGACAATGGGCCAGTTACGAGCTTCACTTTACCTCACTCATCAATGTACAGGTACCATATCTGCACAGTAATGCAAATGATATGAGAGAATACACATTTATTTGTATTATTTAATGCAAATTAAGTCTTATTTGACAACAAACAAGCCACTGCTGATGTAATAAACTAAATATAAATTAGGTTAAGTGCTGGGACGATTAATCGACGTAACAGACGTCACCGGTTATGTAAATGCGGCGATTTGCAAAAAGTACCGGCGACTTGGCGAAATGTACCTAGAACTGTATGCTCAGATCTGAAGAAACAGTGCCATCAATGGACTATGATAAGCAGCAGTGTGCTGTGAACGTGCCTAGTCATCCTGAAACCAAAAGAAGACGTGTATATATATATATTATCTATATTATCGATGTATTAGTTATTCAATTTATCGAAAAAATAATCGCTAGTTAAATCGCCAAAAAAATATTGTTTGGTACAGCACAAAATTAGATAACTTATTGACTGTCCTATCTATTACACATCTGTATCGGCAGGTGTAATTGTGGCAGTGTTAGATGTGGTTACTTGTCACAGAATTGTCCTCTGCAAGTTATTTAGTCTGGGGTGAATCTGAGCAGTCGCACACTGTCCAAACAGGAGTCCGGGACTCAGGTTGGCCTGTACAGCCTTTTAATACTTTTGCTGTCATGTGTTCTACTGTGCTGGTTATACAAGTATTGCTACTGCTAATCAGTCGTGAGTGAAGGTCTCTCAATACAGTTAACAAGCCTTAGGTTAGGTTGTTATACCCATAGACAGTATATAAAAATTCACCCAGTGTACAGTTGTCATGAATGGGGGGGATACTAGCTATAGAGAGACTCTCCTTTGCAGCCAGCCTCAAGTGGCCATTTGAGGAACTGCATGTTTTGGCATTTGCTATTTGGATTAATTTAGCACAGGAGGTTCCCTCTAGGTTGTAGTGAATAAGTTATCGTCTTGTGGCAGTAGAGAAGTGTTGCCATAGTTTTCCTGTGTGTTGTTCAGACGCTGGGAGAGAATGCCCCAAGCCAGCTGATCCTTTACCACTACCCAGACCTGCAGGAAGACAAAGGCATTGTTCTCATGACTGCAGAGATGGACCCTAAGTTCATAGTAAGTCATATGTCTCGATGTGTTTTGTGCATCATGGTGGGTTTTGAAAATGTACAGTATACCCATCTGTCTCCTCCGTCCACCTCCCTCCAGACTGTGCATCAGGCCCAGTGCTTGGCCAATCAGGTGCAGTTTTTCTATGGGACACAGAAGCAAGAGACCTTGCACTTGGTGGAGACCTTCAACCACCAGCCAGCAGAATTCAAACACATGGCTGTGATCACAGAGCTGGAGCAGAGTGGGCTGGGGCCCACAGTGCAATCAGGGACTTTGTAGAAATAATAGAAGAGGAAGAGACTGTACAGACTAGTGTGTGTGGCTACACCCATCAACCAGCCAGTCTCCTCTGCTGGTGATGTGTTTGGAGCAAGAATTCACTGGTGTGCGTGTGTGCGCGTGTGTGTGTGTGTGTGTGTGTGTGTGTCATTCTCATTTGGATTTATTTGAATGCTGTCTTCTTTTTTTTAAACTATATTCAGAAAATTAAAAAAGTTGGTGTAGTTGATAAAACGCAATATGAAATCAATCTTAAAAACTGGTGACACTCATCATTTCAGATTGTGGTGTAGAGCCTCTTCTACTGTATAATATTTAAATGTGTAAAAACCCAGTTGCAGATTATGTGAATGGTGTTTGTGAATAATAAAGCATGCAGTGTTTTTTTTAATAAATATTTGTTCTCATGCACACGTAATAATATTCTTAATAAACAGATAATTTCCTGACAGGCTTATTTGTAGATTTAAAATGATACTTTAACTCTGGGTCTGAGTAAATCCAAAAAGAAAACTTTTCAGTCCAGTCAGGATTTATCACGGTATAGCCTAAACTTATCAATTCTAATTAACGCAAAACGATTACACGAACCACTGCCACACATGAGTCATCTGCAGACGCAGTAGCCCTGTGCTCAAACTACAGATCTGTTTGCCAAACGGCTTCATTCAGCCTCAACACAATAGTTATTTTTAGCCAAGGAGGTGGCGGCGCTGCAGACGCTTTTGCAAATATTCCCAGCCCTTCTCACTGAAAGCAGGATGTCAGACGGCGATGCTTAGGGCTGTGTACACTGCCGCCAAACATATTGAAAGGTAGTTACCGGTGAAAATATATTAATTTGCCATCGTCGTCCGATTGGTTCAGTAGGCTAAGAGAAGTAGACGGTTGTCGCATAAAGCCAAGAGGAGGAGGGGGCAGGTTCGACAGCGACTTGTCTTCATCAGGTGCATCAAGGGGAGAAACGAGTAACATCACACATCAAGGTAACGCCTTTCTAATAAATACCGCTCATCGGCATTGACGCAAAGTATCCCAATTTTATCTATTTTAGAGACCCAATCCATCTGACAAGGCTAAATAATATTCTTACATCATACACCTGATGGGCCGGTGTTGTCTATTGAGAAAAACGTTATTTAACCCCTACCGTACATAAGATCTGTTGGACGAAAAAAAGCCCTGCGTGATTGAAATGAATTAAGAAAAAGCATGGTTCACACAATTTGAGTTTTTTTGTTGCCATTTATTGCTCAACCCGAGCAACAGTACAGCTGTGAATTTGTTACAACCAAACCCTCCCCAGCCAAGTATGATGGCTACCATGCTGTTTGGTTATGCAGGCTGTGTAACATAGGCCAGCTATTATAACATTGTATACCATAATCTAGTATTTGTTTAGTACTTAGCCATTACTGTGTCTGTGTGTGCACTATGGATTTGCCACTGTAGGCTACACTAAGTCTATGGTATGGCATGAATAGGTGTACTTAAGGTATTTGTGTAGTAGGGTATGTTCCTATGCTGTACTATGTGCATGCAACACATGTATCCTCTTAAGTAAGCCACACTTATGCTTCAGAGTACATATTTGCAGTTATGCAGGCTTAATAGGCTAAGATATAATTCACTTTATAGGCTATATGAACCAGAATAAGATGGTTTTGTGACTTTAGATGGCGAAAGCAGACCAGCGTTTTGGCCAGCGGGACGGGTCAGACCAGAACTTTGACTATATGTTCAAACTGCTGATCATCGGGAACAGCAGTGTGGGGAAAACATCCTTCCTGTTCCGCTACGCAGACGACTCCTTCAGCAACTCATTCGTAAGCACAGTGGGCATTGACTTCAAGGTGAAGACAGTGTATCGTAACGACAAGAGGGTCAAGCTACAGATATGGGTGAGGATGGTTGGAATGTATTCCCTTTATGTCTGTGTGTTTGTTAATGTGGAATTTATTATCAGTTTTCCAGTAGCCTACATTGCATTATACAATACTGCATAATGACAGTTGGTGTTTTTGCAAGTGTGATATTCATCCATGCTGCGTCTGGACCTGTGTCATATTTTACTTACTGTAGCCTACAAGCAATGTTAAGAGGAGTTACAGAGACAAAGGAAGCAGCTGGTCGTAAACTGTACGGGAGCATCGGTATAGAATTAAATCCTGCTGTGCAGAACATTTCACTGTATGTCTCATGCTGAAAAATGTTCTGCACAAGCTTTAAGGGCAAATATTACATGTCCCCTATCTTAATATTCAAGATCCCAGAAGGGATCTTAAAGCCAAGGGCTGGACCTGTTTTGAAAATGATCCAGCACGTCATTTATCAAAAAAGTCTTTGAAAAGCATCTTGATGTATAACAAGCCAGTCACATTTGGCACGAGCTGTGCCGTCATCTTTGACCTATCCTCCATGTCCTAACTGTTAAGTTAGTGCATGTCAAAAATGTGTTATGAACATTTTTAGAAGGGAGGGAGGTGCATGGCACCTTTGTTCCACTACACTTCCATTATCCTGGATGGTCTACTGGACTAGTTGGAGTGTATTCTCCTGTATACTTATGCTCTCGTGTGTTCTCTCTTCCCTATGAGTGAACAAGAACACCATTTTGTCTGTCTCTCTCTCTCTCTCTCTCCCTCCCTCTCTCTCTCTCCCTCTCTCTCGCTCACTCTATCTCTATCTCTCTCTCGCTCTCACTCTCTCTCTCTCTCACTCCCGCTCTCTCTCTATCCTACTATCTCTCTCTCCCTCTCTATCTCTCTCTCTCCGACTCTCTCTCTATCTCTCCCTCTCTCTCTCTCTCTCCCTCGCTCTCTGTCCCCCCCCCCCCCTCCCTCCTGAAGTACTCCAATCAACTAAATGCACACCGTTCTAGACTGCAGACAGCCTAAACTGAACAGGAAACAGTCCCATTTCTTTCTCTCTCTCCATCACATAGAGAGATTCACACACGCACACGCGCACGCACACACGCACACAGCATTAGCCATGCTGGTTGCCATGGCAGCAGTGCTTTGCACTCACTCGCTCTCCCTCACACTAACGTGATGTCACACACACGGAAATACGCCCAACCCGCATATGCACAGATACACACACATGCTCAGTTGCAATTAGTGCTGCCTCGAGGTCCTCACAATGATCACAGAAGCTAAAGGTGTGTGTATGCGTGCGTGTGTGTGTGTGTGTGTGAGAGAGAGAGAGAGAGAGAGAGAGAGATAGGGGGGTTTGCCGTTAGCAATAAAATAAGATCTCTTGACTGAGAGCTGACAGTGAGTAGAGCTGGGCTAGGTCCTGCTGAACACAATACGTGCATGTACACACATTCACATACCCATACACCTACTAATACATGAAGCACACACACACACGTGTTACTACACACGTGTGTGTGTGTGTGTGTGTGTTACATACACATTCTGTATGCTGATTATAGTCTCACACTTTCTTAAACACGCCAATACTGACTACATACAGTATGTGTTTTATACACACTGTGTATAAAAAGCATTACGATCCATGTGAGAATATGTGGATACAGTACGCATGTACTGTATGTTTAGCAAGTGTACACATTAGAAGTGCATACAGCTTTCAGCTGCGAACTGTAAATATGGTGGTTTTGCTGGTGGATGGTAGTGTTGAATAGTGGACTAGTCTCCCTGTGTGCGTGGACGTGTGTGCGTGGATGGGTGTGCGTGCGCGTGTGTGTGTGTGTGCACACGTACGACTGACTATCTGGAATGAGCTTCCTGCAGCAGTCAGGACAGCAACGTCACTACCCATCTTCCATAAGGGACATAACCCCCCCCCACCACTTCAGAATACACCTTGGTATCTCAGCCTCCCAGTCCCTTGATTATCTTTGTATCTTCTATCCCTATTTAATACAATAAATATCCATATTGTTTTTCTCTTAGATCAGCTCTTAACATTTTAATAACTTTGTTGGGATTTAGGCTTCTATGAATAATTCATGTGAATTGAACTATATGATATATTAATATGTAATGCATGCTGTAAAATGACGTTAGACGTGAAGACCATTGCAGTTAGCTGCCTGTTACTTGTGATAACTACACTATGACCTGTTCAAGGTTTGTCACGAGTTGAAGGGTCAGTGCAGTCAGAGAGCACACAGAGGCAACACAGAATGCTGGGTGATGCGAGCCCTTAGCTCATAGTTTAATGCAGTTACACAGAAATGTCGGACTAATTGCCAGTATAAACGCGTACCGCATAGTGCAACAAACACAGAAGGACAAACAACCACATGGACAATCGCCAACAAAGACCCAAACCGAAGGATGTTGCAGTCAAGCGTGTTTCTAAATGGTGATAGAGCTAGATGAGGCGATTAAAACAGTTGTAGCAGCGCTGATTGATAATGAAGGCTGTCCAATAGTTGAAATGAACCAGGGGTCTACTCCAAGTGGGAGGCAACAAACATTTCCCAATGGAGTCCAGACCCTATTCACCAAGTGGATTGTGGGTCTGGTTACACCAGGCTATAATTATTCTGTAATTATTTAGAATATTATACACATATATTAAACTATATCAGAATGTTATTACATCTGTGGGATCTATGGCTTAAGACCAGTATGTAGTCTGTTGTTGTGTTGTGCTACATCACACCTTGTCTCACCGGGCTGCAGGACACAGCAGGACAGGAGCGATATCGTACCATCACCACAGCCTACTACCGCGGAGCCATGGGCTTCATCCTCATGTACGACATCACCAATGAGGACTCCTTCAACGCTGTGCAGGACTGGTGAGCCTCTGTCTATTGACGCTGCCAGTGGAAAACCACTCTCCTTACATAGAACTTGATTTGTGTCTGTGTGCGTGCGTGTGTGCGTGCGCACGTGCGTGCATGCACTTTCAGGGCAACGCAGATCAAGACATATTCGTGGGACAATGCCCAGGTGATCATGGTTGGCAACAAGTGTGACATGGATGAGGAGAGGGTTGTCCCTCCAGAGAAAGGCAAACACCTGGCTGACCAATTAGGTGAGCTGGTTACTGCGCCATGGATGTGACATTACATGCCAAACTACTGGGCTGATTGTCCAACATGACATAAGAAAGAAAATTATTAGTCTCATTTGTACTTAAATTCATATTCTTTAACAATTCCATTCATTTGAAAATAGTACAGAAACAATCTAAGAAATAAAATATTTTAAAAACTTTGGAATTTCTAATGAGTCTAATGAACTCAAAACCCTAACCCTATGAATCAGAATCAGAAATACTTTATTAATCCCCTAGGGGAAATTCTTTGTCACAATAACTCAGCTTGTATGTCAAGACATA
>JAODOY010025445.1:529-47866 GCA_025399855.1 Forbesichthys papilliferus | reverse complement strand
AGTGTGGGAGAGAGTGAGAGAGAGAGAGAGAGAGAGAGAGAGAGAGAGAGAGAGAGAGAGAGAGAGAGAGAAAGTGAGGGAGAGAGTGAGAGAGAGACAAAGGGAACACAGAATACCAAATTGGGACTTCCTCAATAAGGGATTAGTAGGGTACATATGTTTACTGGGCGCAGGAAACAGGAAAGGAGTAGGATGGAAAAACATAATTTGGCCATGAGAATATAACCACCTCTATGTGTGTGTGTGCCCTATTACTGTATGTGTTAGTGTGTTGTTGGACCATTCATTACACACACACACCTATATAAACATAATTTACTAGGGTCAACGAGCAGCCATGGTGCTCCAGCAATATACATTATTATTATACAATATGAAACAGCTTCAAAGCAACAGCAGCAATGATGTCTTGCGTCAAACAGAACCGCTTGTTTACAGTAAATGAGATGCAACTCACACTTTTACAGTAGGTCCAAACGAACGTAAAGGCCCCATATCATTCCAATATTCTTTTGTAACGAGTTGTGTCACCATCTCAGTGTTGCCAACTCTTTTCCAATGAACGCAGCTCCAAAAGTCGCCAAAAGTCACCAGATGACGTTGTGCGCTCATTTGCATATTGATGCCGTTATCGTGTATTGGTTTGAATCCTCCTGCCGGCCCCCCCACCACACACACAAGCACAAGTTACTGATGTCTGAACACGGCATAAGAGGAGAGGGAGAGAATCCAATGCTGCGGGACTGTGATTACGCTAAGCAGTGTGAGAATACATTACAGAATTCACTATTTCTCACCTTTACCCTAGTCTGAATAAGTGGCTAAATTTGTCGCTAGTCGCTTTATAGAAATAGAGTCGCTAAGAGGGTCTGAACAGTCGCTAAACCTAGCAACAAAGACGCTTAGTTGGCAACACTGCACCAACTCCAACTGAAATTCTGTCAGTTGGTGTTACATGCCCAAACTTGATTGGCTATCGGACTGGGAGTGGCAGTATAGGTCAATGACGATAGGTTGCAATCAAGAAATGATGTCATATAGCTGGGGGCCAAACCTGACTGGCTTGTTTTACACAATGCTTTTCAGAGATTCAAGTCCAGCCATTTTGGGCCCTCTCTTTATGTTACGTTAGGGGTCCTTTAAACACCATTTTACAAAGTAGATAATAAAAGAGGTTTGTTCATGTTTCAAAGGTTTGTTAAAAAAAAATATTGGTCCCTCAAAAAGTATTCTTGTCCGCCCTGTCTCCCACTGCCGCCTCATGACGCTCACCCAAAGCGCAGCAGTGAGCCCTGCCCTCTCTTTCTAGAACCTTCCTCACCAATTCACAACCACTCTATTCTCAGCCATTCATCTCTTCACTCATTGTTGTCTGTAATAAGAACGACAAGCACAAGGCTGTAGAAATGACATCAATGGTCCAGTCTTAGCGGCATTATATAGCCGTGAATGCGCAGACAAAGCTGCATGCACACGCCCATTGCTTAGCGGGAAATCTAGACCAATTCCTCAAGGACACGACGAGGGACTATAAATCAGAAGGTAACAAAAGCTGGAAATGTTTACGGCTACCTCCCATAGTTTACACGGAGAATGTGAACAAATCTGTTTCTTGAGCACATTTGTAGTTTTGTGTGGTTAGGTGTTTGTTACATCACTAGTCATCAGGAGTTAAGGGATATTGATTCTATTTTGAGGTTCTTTTCAAGACAATAGTCAAAGGCCGAGTCAACGAAACAAACAGTAAACAAGCTCATCATATACAAATGTATTTTATGGACTTACAGTAAGCACTGATCGTCACACTACAATACAACACAGGAATCACTACTCTCACATCAATCAGAATTCCAGGAAACATGAAAACTCATTGGTCACCAGTATGTTTCAGCCCTCTCAGCTCTGGCAATAAGAACCTACATGAAATTCCAGAACATTGTTCCCATCCCAACACAGGGGGCCGAAAATAAAGCATTCCGCTTGCCGAGTCCCATCTCAACCAATGACATGGCGAGTTGCAGTGGGGGAAAAAAGAAAAACCTGAATTTTAATCACTCCTGTGAGGTGGAAGACAAAAATGGAACTGAGGTGCCCTTGTTAGAAGAAGAAATAGTCCTTATTGACGCATAAATAGATGTGGCAGGCTTTCCGCTGGGGGAGGTGAGAAGAAACAAAAGAGGATGGCGACGTATGTGCTGAACACACAATTAAATGGTACACGGACAGCAGATTCTACATTGGCTGCGTGCGTACAGTATGCCGGCTTGGCGCTGCGCTGGTCAACGACCAGAACTAGGGAAGCGGGGGATTGCTATATGCATAATAATAAGAGATAAGAGGGTTGTGAGATAAGAGAAGCAGTGAGATATAGACAGAATGTCAAAGATAAAGAACTAAAGAGGAAGGCGGCAAGACCAGCTCTACAAAGGTCCATAATATTTCTAGATGCCTTTCATTTCTCCATACAGCAGTTTACAGCACAGCTCCATACCTCCGTGCTTCTCGCGTCTTCCTATCCGCGGTGCCTTGGTCAATTATTATTCTCTCTCTCTCTCTCTCTCTCTCTCTCTCTCTCTCTCTCTCTCTCTCTCCCCCCCTCCCCCCTCTGGCACAGCCCTGGGTGTAGTCAGTGATGCAGGTCTGTCCCTAGAGTCGGGTATAGCTGCATACAGTGGTGTGCTTTGCAGACTGTGTTCTCACAATGAAGCTGTAGCCGTCGGGCAAACTGTCAGGCCGTCAGCACAGAAACAGCAGACTCAACAAATGGCTGCATGATGCAAATATGAAGTTAGTCATAAAAATTGGGGGTGCAAGTGTGTGTGTGGGGGGGGGGGGGTGAAATGAAGGATTGTTGCAGGTAATTGATAACTTGTCCCATAGAGGCGCTGCTCTACGAAACAGGAATAGTTGTTTTCAGAGACAGAGACAACATGATCAGTCAACTGTACAAGGCCAGAGGACAATTTGTATCTGCATACTATTTTCCAGTAAGACACGCTACCATGTTGAGCTCGTTTGGCTTCCCAGTGTAAGGTAATGGTTGTAGAAAACATGTTTTCTGGACTAACTTGGAACATTAGAACAACAAAAGTTTAAAAGTGTATTAAAGCAGTTTTGAACTAGACCCACGTAGCCCAGAGTCAGACTGCCCATGCATTTTGCAAATGCTCTCTGTCAAACACACTTACACACACACACGCACACACACACCACAAATCATTAAATTTGAGTTCACACTCCCAAAAGTCAACCTCAATAATAGTTAAGGGTATGGAACCCTTTAGGCAGAGGCATGGCTTCCAGAACACTGAGCTCCATTCATCTGGGAGAGTTTAGCCTGGTTATAAGCAAAGTACAATTCCTATGGAACCAAAGTCTGTGTGCAACGCACACACACACACACACACACACAATTGTGTTGACTGCATGTAAACTCACAGTATGAACCCATTGCAGTTACATATTCTATTTACAGTGAGGGGGAGGAAACCCTTATTTGCCTAGGCTGTGCTTGATCTAATAATTGGAGATGCAAAATTGCTTCTGTGTGTGTTTATGTGTGTGCGTGTGTGTGCGTGTGTGTGTGTGTGTGTGTGTGTGTGTGTGTGTGTGTGTGTGTGTGTGTGTCCATCGTTCCTTCTGATGTACACCCAATGCCCAGCAGAGCCTACAGCTGAAAACAAACTGGCTGGCTTATTGTTAAATGCACAACACCCTGTAAGAAAATAAACAAAAACAAACTGAAAAAATAACATACGTGGAGACCAGAAAAAAATGATTTCCCCTGACTGAAATATTGCAACAAATGTTCTAAGCATGACTGACGTGTTTTGGAGCACCGATAAAGAGAAGCTGGATATGGCTAGGGTAACAATTAGAGCAAATGTTCATGTTTAATGTGATACCGGCCTAGGTCATGCTATAATAACAATAATACATATAACAAAAGAATACAATAAAAGGGATGATGAAGGATCTTTCTGGATGAATTCAATTTACATCAACGCTTCAGATTTGAAGCAGACAACGAAACAATTTATACAGTCTTAGCCTTTGGTAACTTACTTAAAGTACATAATCTTGTTTCACCCATATTACCCTCTTTAGCTTTACAGCTTTGGATAGAATCGCACTGATTCATATTTTCTTTTGTTTGCATTTGGGGAATTGTAGAGACATTTGGCAG
Source organism: Forbesichthys papilliferus (assembly GCA_025399855.1). Lineage (NCBI taxonomy): Eukaryota > Metazoa > Chordata > Actinopteri > Percopsiformes > Amblyopsidae > Forbesichthys > Forbesichthys papilliferus. The sequence continues at coordinate 43,680 of JAODOY010025445.1, read as the reverse complement.
GAAACTTAGTCAATGGCCCTCTTTAGATTTCAGAAACTCTCTCACGCACACGCACACACATGCACACGCACACAAACATCTCCCATAGTGAGCCAAAGAAAATGCTGTGATTTGGCAGCCAAAGAGCCATAGAGAGCGTGAAGAGGTGGATCTCACCTAGCAAAATGGATGCTTCCAGGGTAAGGATTGTCAAGACTGGAGGTAATATGAACCGTAGCTCATAGCAACTAGTACCTTAGTGCTAGAAACTTAAAGAAAAAACACATACACTAGCTTTATTAATAACTACAGTTTATGCTTAATATTATTATTATTTGTATAATAATAATAATTATTATTATTATTATGAATTTAATACAGGTCATGCCAACAACATATGAAGGAAACATATTCCAATTCAATATTGATCTATTTGATACAGCCTTTAGCAGCACACCTAAAGAGCATTTGTTAAGTCTTAAATAGGTGTTTAAGAGTATGGACAGTTCATCATAATAAAACATGATGGGGCATTTCACTTTAAAGGGATTATGCACGGTAGGACAGTATATGAGTTTTCAGATGCAATGTATAGCTAGATGTATGGTGATGCAGATGTTAGTAGAGAAGCAGGACAGATATTATTTAAAAAAGACAAAGACACAGTTAAACGATATGAAGTGCATCCAGGAAAGAGTAGAGTAAAGGCTCTCAGTCAATAAGTACATTTGGATTCAATCGGACTGTACCCCGGTGGGGTTGCTTGAGGAAAGGGCATGGATTGGCCTTCAGGCATTGGCTAAACAACCAGAGCTGACATTTGAATATATGGACAGGACCAGTGAACTCCCAGTAAGCATCAGCTAAAAAGGTTATCACCACCGAAAAGTATCTGGCAGTGTCCCTGTGTGTATGAACAGGTGCTCAAAGGCTATCTTGTCTCTCTTTTCAAACTAAAATGCCATGGATATGTAGGCCTACTATCGCTCTCTATTAGTTGAGCACCATCAACCAGTGGCGTAGCCACGGGTGTGCCAGGGTGTCTGTGTCACCCAAAGAGGAAATAAATACATTTCCTAATTAAAAAAATATAATATATCAAATAAATAAAATGCATAAACAATGTATTTTTTGTTATTGCCTTGCTAAAAGGTTTTGTATGAAAACTACGAAATATAGGCTATTATGGTTTAATTACTACTTTTAGTAGCCCAAATGTTTATTTTAAATGAACATTTGGGCTTAGTCAAAAACAACATCATCCATCCACAGTTAAAATGTGTAGATTACATGCGACTTCTTTGACTGCCCCTGCGATCATCACAGTGTAGTAGTCGTTGTCGTGCGCAAAACTGGTTTTCTGATCAAAAGTTATTGTTGCCAGCATCTGCAGATGCTTTTATCTAGCTGTCAAAATGTGCAAATATAGGCCTAATCCTACCTTTATTTCAGTGGTAATAGCAAATACAGTCTATGTTGTGAAACATTAATGTTTCTTCTAAACAAATAATTACAATTCTGGCCAAATATGTGCAGTGTGCAGTTTGTTCCGATGTGTAAGATATGTGTTTGCTATGTCAAATATAATTGTATTTGTAAACTGGACTGTAGCCTAATCAACATGATGGTTTATAGGCCTAGACATATATATAAAATGAATGACATTTTTAATTATCCTTGATTATTTTTCCTGCTCTGTGCTCTAGATTATAATTAATAATCACTTTTTATCAGACAATCACTTTTGGGCACAGCACCTGTCAATACAACACCTTCAGCAGCTAATGCTATATGCCAGTCAGTAATCACACTAGTTTAACTAAATAAAAAAAGCTCCCCATTTAGTGTTTGATCGCATTGCTTGTTACAAGCTTTTCCGTAGTTGTCTCCTGTTTCCACATTTGATGGGACCAAATCCAGCAACCGGCGTATTAAAGGAAACCTACTGAGACTTGTGTAACTCATTTTTATTTTTATTATTATTTTCCATTTGCAATTTGAATATTTCAACTTGCAGGTAGGTGGGCTGTTTCAGTCTTGTCATTTTCGGTATGCTGCGTAGATTATTGCCCAGTTATATTTCCTTTTACACATCCATATCCACATTTAAAAGTGTACTGGTAGTCTACTCTACTCGCAACTTCGCTGACATGACGTGACCCATGTAGGCCTGCCGTATGCCTATTTTGATACGGCTATATAATGTTAGCATGTTGACATTTAACATAACAACCAAAGAATGGACTAGTGGTGTTCGATGTGGCACACAAGGTTTTTCAGAGGCACACCCACAGACCTTTTTCTGTCTACGCTACAGCCTTCAACATATCTCTTTTATATTTACTGACTCACATAAAGGACAGTTCTGATACGGGTATAAATACAAAGTGATGAAGTGCTATTTGGGCGGCTACAAGAACTACATTGGTTGTATTGCTCAGGTGTAGCAAGAGTGAAAATGCAACTTTTATTTCCCTGTGAACCTTGTATATGTTTGCATTTCTTTTATCACTACGTTGTAAGTAACCCCATGTTGGCAGTTCAGTCTTAGTAGTGGACACATACAGTACGTAGTTATGGCCCTGGGCTCTGATCCAGTACTTTATGACAAGCGAGGCAATGCATTAAATATAGTGCAATTTTCCTAGGCAAGGTTCCAAAAGAAATAAGGAATAAAACAATCTGCAACGACATAACAGCTAGCGAGCACAGCCTGTGTGTAAAGGCCTTCTTTTCACTTATGGAGGCTGTAGTTAGCACTGTGGAAGTTGTTGAATCAGAAACTGTAACTGTGCTCCCTATAGTCATCTTATAAACTGGTCTGCAATCTGCATAGCGGCAGGCAGCAACATTAGCATGCGCACACCATTGTATGATCTGAGCGAAAATGCAACACACACCCACACAAACACACCTTGTATTCAACATAGTACAATACCTCTTCATTATTGTCGGCTCCCTGCACGAATGAATCTTGGGGTAAGAGGTGGGTGATAGAGGGAGAGAGGGGAAGGGGGGGGGGGGGACTCTATGCCCGAGTTGTATAGAGTCACAACATGACTGTGAGGTCACTGTGGCGGGTTTAACTATTCACCTGAGGGGGTAGAAGGGGTCACCTGACAGTATCACCTTAACATACTAACGATCTGCTTGTCTGAGGAGATGCGTGTTAAACCATTATTCCCGTTTGCCCACGTTTAGATGCATTTGTTCACATCTTTCCAGGCTGATAGTCGACTTTAACATCTACATACAGTGTGTTGTCTTCACTTCCCAGATACGTTACTTATCTAGATGACCCGACATACAGTAGTTCATTGTTGGTTGCAGCATCATAGCTAAGATAGTGTTGGTTGAACAAATTGCTTTGCTAACCAGCTTTCACATCTTTGCTCTTTGCTGCGACAAATGCAATAGTTGACAACGACTTCACTGTTAAAGCTGAGGTGGTAGAATAAATCTTGAGGAGTCAACTGAAACGTACATACTGTACATATAGCTCTGGGCAGAAGGCACGACCGGAGCACTGTGTCAAAGGCTGTTGCAGCCTTTTTTCACACATTTACACGACAAATTCTGTGACGGCTTCGGAAGTTGGACACCAAACGCAAGCTGAATCGAGTTGAGATATTGTGTTTCGCCCTGAAGGACTTCAAAGTTTGTTTTTCAAGATAACATTTGTAGTATTATGCTAACGTTTCAAACCTGGTTTTGAAGGACCATCTTCTCATGTAAGTGCTAGGATTCTCAAACGCACCCTATTATAGCAATTTCAGAGTCAATTAGCTTAGCCCACCCACATATACCCAGGTCGGCCAAGACAAAAACAATATGGTAGACTGTTGGCTGGCACACTGCAAACAAACCAATATACTCTGCTTATATTTTCCATGGGATCATTCAATGTCAAATAAAACAAATATAACCCCACTTATTGCTTGGCATTACCGCTTGGCATCGATCCACGGTGCTCTGCCAAGGTTCAAATATAGACTATAAGAAAGGATTTTAATGAGGAGCTAAGAACACAGCCCTAGTTTCTAGTTTCTGGATCACATATTTGTGTGTTTCACATGAATATACAGTAGGTCTGTTTGGGAACAGTATGGCTGGCCATTCATGGGACATCGGGGGATAGCATTTTCATTTTGAAAGCAAGTTAAGAAAAATACTGGTGCTAACTTGTGCTCCGTCTTAGCTGTCTAAAGGTAATGGGAAATCTATCAAGCCTTAAGTGGGCCAGTTAAACATGTGGAGTACAAAGCTTATTCTGGAGTCAATCTGACCTGAGCCGCTAGCAGTTTACAGCATGACATATAACGCCATTCCACTTCAAATCAATCTTTATTTAAAACTTTTCAGAGCAATGTGCTAACCACGTGTGTGTGTGTGTGTGTGTGTGCGTGCACGTGCACGTGTGCAGGTCTACCGGAGATACTGTATAAGGATAATAGTTCAGGTTTGTTCACTGAGCTGTTATCAGTGAACATTTACAGATACACATTCCTTAATGTAATCCCTCTTGAAAGCAACACAGCATTGCTACATTGTAATCAGTCAGGCTCATATGAGGGACAGGAAGCCTGGCGGAACAGTGGCTGATAGGAGAGGCTGATTACCTGGGTAAAAACAGAGTGCTGTGATAGAGAGATAGGTGGGAGAACGGATGAGCGCATACAGTACAAATGGAAGGGGAGGGGGCTGAGGAAAGTGAGCCGACGGCAAGGGTAAACGATAAAAAATAAAGAAAACAGTCTAAAAGTGACAGTTGGGAAGCTGGTCTCTCTCCAACCGAAAACCTTCCTCTTCTGTCAACTATTTCCTAGTATTTGCTCACGATAGGCTTTATATCTGGCCATAAAAAAACATGGATTATTTGAATAATCCTCACTAGACAATGACTTTGTATTAATGCAGTCATATTCTACTTGTTTGTCATGTTAATATTCTGAATTCTAAAAATATGTTTGTAAAATCGTATTAATTCAAATTAAGCATTGCTTTCTTTATTCCCCCTTTTGACCCATTTGAAAAGTATAGTGTAATAGTGAGTGTTCATTAAAATATAGTCAGGAAAAGCATGTATCCTGTGCGTTGCTGGAGGCCAGACAAACACTACATGGCAGGGGATCAATCTGCTTGGTTAACTGTGACTGAAGGTTAACCAAGGCAAGCAGAGCAAATGTATCTACGTTAAAGAACACTAGCGGAGGGAATTCAGATCCCATAACACAAGCTCCTGGTCTTATAGACATTTATGTACTTATATTTTTTATATTTTTTATATCTATTTATTCATTTTGTAAAGCAATTTAAATAAAGCTGAAACAAAACTCACTTTGTCAAATCTCCTAAATGTGTGTTGTTCTGTGTTGTTTTCATCTGTATTTGTGATTTGAATATTTATTATAAATATAACACAGGGAAACATTGACTAACTACACAATTGCTGTTAAACTGTGTATTTTAAATCAAGGCCTATTATGGTTTGACATATGATGAAAGATTATGTATTGGCACATTAACATACAGTATGTTAAATGTTAAATGTCTGTGTGCACCAATGTGTTGCCTTTCATGTACCAGGTGTATTGCACCTTCCTACTACTCTGTATCTAGTAACTAAACAAAGTATGCCTCTCCTTAGTGGTTTAAAAAGTAACCTGGTACTGACAATAGACATTGTTCAATAAGCATTTAAGCTATAGAAAAGTCTCACATATAATGTCTTACATATGTTATTTGGAGAGCCACTCAGTGAGTTCAGAAACTCTCACCAGTTCACCCAAGTGCTGTCAAAGCGGACGAGCAGAACTACCCTGCACATTTTAATACAAGGGAGTCAAATTATGTAATGCCATTTTGCGTCAATTATTCATATGAAAACGTTGTTTCCTTTGTTGTGAATCTAATCATTACCCTGAAAACAAGGCAGCCGTCAAAACAGCACACAGGCCTTTGAAGTTCACACGGAACGAGATGTTATACAGTATATCAAAGACCTCTCCGATCCGAGGCAGCGAGGTAGCGCAGACGAGATCCCACCCACTTGTAAATGTACACCATATTCAATCCAGCATTTCTCTAGGCTACACTGGGCCCTTTGTTCTGGAGGAGGCCAGGCTGGTACAAATGGGCGCCTGGATGAGGTTTTCTGCTTCATACCTATCCCTGAGAGTTATTCCTTTACAAGGAGATGACGCATGTTTAATTTGGCAAGGACACCTGACAAAAGAAGACAAACTGCAAGACAAGGCATATACTGCAACATCAACATGTGAGGTCTCCAATCTCTCCACAGACACTGGCTGCGGGCATTGTCCAGTGGAGACTTAAAAATGTAGAGCTCGCTTAATTGATAGCGAAGACATATTTCATTAAACGAATTGGATGAGGTTCCACTGAGCAGTTCTGTAAATAGAATGTCTTCATTAAAATCATTAGATGGGGAGTTGATGTTTTAAAGAATAGGTAAATGTTAAACATACACAACTGTGGCTTGATGAGGCATGTTTGGGACACCAAACCCACAAACCACCCTAACCACTAATCTGTCCTGCTCCACAAACACAAATGAAAAATACATTTCTCAAAGCAGTTCATACCTTCAGATCAGGATGACAAAGGTGAAGGGAAAGATAAATCCTAGTTACATAATACATTTCAACCGATAATTCCCTTCGGAAATTTCAAATCATGAACACTACAGTATATCCCTGTGCCCCAGCTCTGCCTTTGTCTTAACTTCCCGACATCAAACCTTTATTATCCCATGACTTTATTCCTTGGTGCTGTGAAAACATCCTATAAAGCACCGGAAACACACTAGTCCCCTATGAGAGTCTATTTTAATCTTCATTCTGCTTGCCGATAATCTCAGGAAGGATCTCCTTGGCTGCCAGTTGAGATTGATGAGGAAGGTTTAGCACCCCCTCTGAGACCAGAGCCGAGGGTGTGAATAGATTTTAAAATCCACCTCTGTCTGTACCCGTTATCACCCAGCTGGGTTCCAACCAAGCCACAACGGTAGTCTGGTCAGTGTGATCAGGACAGTTACTGTATGGCTTGCATCATCATCATCATCATCATCATCATCATCATGTTTTGTAAACCAGCCTCATTGAGCCACAATATGAGTCAGCATGTGCCAAACTGCCCTGTAATGAGGTGAGGTGGGCATAATGTCTCATTATAAGACACACAATAATAATTCATTTATGTTGCGTACAATATAGCCAAACTCTGTTATTTAGTAACGCTGTCTGCTGAATGTGACTTCACGCTAGTTTGTTACAAGCCAGTCCCTATACACACAAACACCCCATTTATCCCTGTATTATTGTCTCATGGCACAGAACACAGGAAGCACAAGGTGCTTTTTAAACGTCTCAGCCTTCGGCTAACAGTAGACCCCATCCCGGTTGACCTCATGCTGAGCTGTGCTTTAATGACTGGGCAATTATATCAAGTCTACTAGGATAATCTCCACTGCCTGCCAAGTCAGCCTTGAATACATTCCATCAGTCTTTCATGATGCATAATTACAAGTAATGGACAAATAATAGTGAGCAGTGTGTGAAAGTGGCCCAACTGGGCCTTGGGACAACTTCCAATGACACCATCTTGCTGATGCAAAGTATTGCAGTGGCCTAAGGCACAGGTCGGAACACACAGCGCTAAATTAACTTGTTTTTGTTGAATATGAAGGCAATGGGACAACTATATTACGGGTTTATTGATGCATCACCTACTGAGGCTCCATCAAATCAAAACATTGTCGCGCAAAAAAAACACTGTGCCGGTCAACGTGTCCGGGGAAGTTTCTGTGTCCCGGACAAACAGTTTCAGTGTCCCGGACACTCCCCATACTCCCTATTGAAGGCAGAGGTGATTTTGATTTAATGGAGTTCATTATCAACAATCTGTGTGTGTGTGTGTGTGTGTGTGTGTGTGTGTGTGTGGTAGCGTGTGTGTGTTCTCCTATACTCAGTTACGGCTGCTGAATGAGTGTTGCAAACTAGGGATTGACCTCGCATTCACTTCCAGTCTTGATACATTCCTCTGAGATGACAAGATGGGTAGATATACAATATCAAGATGTATGTTATTTTCCCTTTGGAGAAACCTCAGCCAATAGGAGGTTGTGGGTGTTTCCGGGAGACTCCTCTAATGACACCTGAGCGGAAAAGAACTTTGAAAAGTGAACGATTACATCAATAAATCGCAGGCGCGCTCAGTGCCAAATGTCAAATCCCAGGTTGCTCATGAGAAGTGGGGTAGCCAGATGATTCATTAGGCAGTAGTCACGTATGAGCAGGGCAAGGCAAACGTCTTTAACAGAGGAAGGCACTGACTGTCAGCCTCAGCATAGTTGTTAAAGGTCTTTATGACTTCATGAGACTTCTGACCCCATGGTAAATATTATGCAGACAAAGCTTCAGGCATCACAAAATGTAAACACACACAAACACAAATGTCTGGAAACCCGGCCTTTCTAATGGAATGCGGCCCCCCTTAAAGTGCACCATGGAATGTGTCACACAACTCTCTTCTCACACACTAGGAGGGATGTGGTACATATACTTTCACTACATAACACTACAACTTCCCATCTCCAACCCCCAACAACATACCCCCCATCCCCCTCAAACAGTTGCTGTAACCAGCTACTCGAACACCAAAATACATAAATATACACACACACACAGTGTTCCAATCTAAGCTCAAGTAAATTTAGTTAGACTGTGGCTCCCATATTGAATATCCACTGTATTTTTTACCCCAGTGAAACCCAAAGACGCTATAATATCACGAAGGGCAATAAAGTATCTATCTATCTATCTATCTATCTATCTATCTATCTATCCATCCATCCATCCATCCATACATCCATCCATCTATCTATCTATCTATCTATCTATCTATCTAATGGAAGTGTACATGTGTGTGTGTGGTGACTAAGCCCTGTGTCTCTGTGTGTCTCCATTTCCTACTGCCACCCTGTGGCTCCAGAACCCCCAGGAGCGGTGACAGGATGTAAACACCCAGCGTGGGCACTAGCCTGTAAGTGTCTTCTCCTGCTCCCCCTACAAAATCACTGGCTTCTGTTAAAGAAGTGGGGCTGAGGCTGGAATGCCCCCCGGTCCCCGGCCAGCACAATATCGCAGGCTTGTCGCTGAACGGTCTAGTGTGGTCAAGATGGTAAAGAATAGACACAAACAGCTCATCAGGTGTTGTAATCAGTGGCAGCCAAAATTACAGTCACATTACGTGTATTGGCTATAATGTCAAAGCAATGGTGATTGTGAGGCCCTGCAATCCAGGCCTGGTCCTACATTTGTATTTGCTCTGTCTGCGTTCTAAGTCGCTGTGCTAATACTTGCCCTATACCAGCCATACAATACAACGTAAACAATACAATAAAGAAAGTAAACATACACTAAAGGAAGTTTTTATAATAATAATTCAATTTCCAAGCTGATTTAAATTTTAGAGACCTCAGTTGTTGATATTCTCTGCAATAGAAACATGCATATCACTGGAGAACTGAGGCAACTTTGTGAAATGAGTCAAGGGGTGTGATAAGACAAGAGGGTTGATGGGAAATTCAGGATGGGAAAAACAACTGCTATACTATTCCCCTAAACCCCTTTAAAGTGCTAATATTGCACATTACGTCCAAGCTGTCTGTATTCAATAACATATTGCTAGAAAAGCACTGAAGTCTGTAAGTCCATAATATATCCATCATTTCTGCTTATTTAGGTCTTTGCAATTACCCAGGTTAAGTTCTTACACTGCAGTTGATGAGGGGCAGTGAGCCCAAACAAGGGCCCCCAGAGTTGAGACATGATTGATGGAAGTAATTACACTCAGAAGGAAGTTTGGGAAGTTAACACCACAGGAAGCGTGGACATGTCTAAATGCTGGAACATTTTCAAGTGGACTCATGCAGTTGGTGTCTCTGCCCACAGCTCATCGGGCTGTGTAAATTTGTTTTGCAATGTCCTCTTAGAAAATGGTATGAAGTAGGAGGACATTTTGCATACACGTAGAATACGTAATCAAACTTGAATTCTTTTTTTTTTTTTACACACAAAGTTTGTCCTCACAGTGAAATCTAAGCTAATCGGAATTCAGTCATAAGCGCCTATTGTACAGTAAGTACTGGCTGCATTGAAAATGTCCTATCTTCTTACAATTGCGTTTTCAGCATTGACTTTGCAGAAATCCCTCATCGAAATCTGACACAGAGTTACAAAAAGGATCAGAATATCACCTGTTAATACTTTGGGCATTCTGTATCAGCGAGTGATCGAGTGTGGGCGAGCCAGTTACTGTACATGCTGTCCCCAATCTTCAGAATGAGATGGCGGGGGCATAGGGCGTTATGTCTCACTTTACAGCATAAGGGGTGGGGTGGGGAGAAACGGTAGAAATCCTAAGAGATGTAGACACGGGCTAGGCTTTCACGCTGGGTGCTACCTGTACCCACTGGCTAAGTTTTCAATGAGCTGCATAATTAATGGGTTGAGACCGGGACACTGAGCTCTCAGGAGAGAGAGAGAGAGAGAGAGAGAGAGAGAGAGAGAGAGAGAGAGAGAGACAGAGAGACAGAGAGAGAGAGGGGGGAGGGGGAAGAGAGCGAGCGAAAGTGAAAACGAGAAGAGACGAGCGAGGGAGGCATGCGACATGAAAGCAGAAATAGGACAGAGAGTGATGCAAACTAAGTGTTGTGCCATTTTATATAGTAACATATTGTCGCACCAAGACATCGTGAAGCCAACACCTCCAATATCTGCTCAGCTCGTTGATGTGCTCCCAGCAACGCTGACGCAAAGGTGAACCAGCCCCTCAGGCACTGTATCCCCTTACCCATGGAGTCATGCCAAGAAGCTAACCGCTCGACAACAAGTTCGCCTGGAAACACAGTGAGGGAGAATAATTATGAACGAGGAAATTCATAATAAGAAAATATTACGATTAATAACGCGTTGTCCATCACACCAACGTTGTTTGTTCATGTAAAACCTCGCTATAGAAGAATTAATTATCAAGGGTAAGAAGTTCAAGTGTGCCTCAAGAAAGCAATTAGCATTTAACACTTATACGGCTAGAAGGCTTCCTCTGCTGTATAGTCAGCATGATGGTGGAAAAGAGAGAAAGAGAGAGGGCCTTTCTCTTGCGCGTGGGGGAGAATACCAAATGCATTCAAAACTTTTAAGTGCATCTAAAGTGAACTTCAGTCTAACACAATGCTCTGAAGTGTGTTAGTTATGGGAAATCTGTCCAGAATTACGCTTGTGGTTGAAGTCAACATTACAACACTTTTCGTTTATAAAAACCTCCACCCATCTAGACGCGCAGTCCGGTACCTCTGTCGTTTCAACTGCCCTGGTCCATGTCTGGCAATATCACTTCACCAGGCCAATGAAGTAATGAGAAACGAATAGATGCCTGCCAATGTTGGTTATGTTTGCTCGCTGTTGTCCAGGCGGCAGAGGAAGATATGTTAGCCAATTTATCTGGTAACAGGCAGGGGAGAACAGTACTTTATATAGATAATATATCCATATATTCTTATCCACCGTCCCTGACAGCATGAAGCTACTACTGTACTTTAGGCACTCGTGTTCATCCAGTTATTTGTCTGTCCCAGGGTTTGGTGCATACTCAGTGTTTAATGTAGATATTTGCAAGGGAGCCTGATACTGCACCTTGTGGGATGTGTTAATGTTTCCATATTCAGCAAATGTCTATGAAATGTTTATTTGCTGGCATTCGCATTGTGTCTACTACATCCTTTATATTAGGATACAACATAGAGTATATAGTATTAAGATGCCTAATAACGTCATGGAAAGGGTCTGCTTATGAAAACTAGCATTTGGCTAACATTTGTTTGCATGTTTATTCATGTACATGGTCCCTTTTCTAATAAACCATAAATACAGATACTGTATGTGGGCATATGCCTAGTTTGTTATAATGCATGCATTTAAACCCATTGGGTTGTCACTGTGTGCGCCATCAGTGACACCAACAACATCAGTGCAAAGATTCTACATTACCCAGCACTGCGGTTACGATAGTGATCTCTTCCTGTAAGCAGACACATATTATTACCACATATCACCACCTTAAAGTAAAGGAATAAATAATATCCGGGAGTATAAGGCAGCAACATGATAGAGACAGAGAAATCTAGGATGATAGTCCTCTGTGCCTAGGTTAAGGAGGAGTGGACCTCCATCTTGGATAGAAGACCAAGTAAATTAACAGATAAGGCAGATCACCTGGGCCTGATATATCATCAAAGCATGCATGCGTGTTTTGATATTAGTTTCTAGGTCTATTTTCTGTTGCAGCTATGAGGAGTTTTCCACTATTGCCAAATGATATGTCAGGTTTATGTGATGCATTTGTAAAGGACATAACAAATAGAGCCCATGAAGCGATAATGTTAGCCATTGACTGATTACAAATGGTTTCCACCAGGTCAGGAATCGATTTACAGCATGGAGAACAAAAGGTTATTGTTACATTACCTCACTTCTATACATCTTGCAAAACAGCGTATGTTGCTACTGAACTGCCTTAACCTATACTTTTCAGCACAAACACGCTAGATTAGAGGTGACGAGGCTCCTGGGAAATGTCGTCTTCACAATGACAAACACTATTGCTTCCTCAAAGCGCTAAGCTGATAGGACATTTTTGGTTTCTAATAGCGTTTGCTGAATGTCACAGGATAGATAGTGGATGGTGTCATTTGAGAGACTGGACACATGAAATGTTTTCCACTTCACCCAGAGTTAGCAAAATAAGTACTACTTTATAACACTATGAAGCTGATAGTGGGAACGTGGGATGATTAATCAATACGTTATCAACCGTTTCCCCATGGCTGGAGGGCCACGAGGGACCCTTCTAGTTCTGCGGCAGACAATTAAGTGTGGCTATCGCTATCAAACACAGGTTTCAGATAACCTAGATGGCAGGGGCGAGAAAATGTCTGCACCACTAAAATAACTCTGTCTGCAGTTCCCCATTTTAGGATTTTGACTGATCGTCTATGCCAGGTTATTTAGAGGAACATGGAACACGCACGCACTCACACACACACACACGCATGCACACACACATCACACATTAATGTTTTGTCAGAAAGAACATTAGTGGTCAGGGAATCAACATCTGATCCAGATGCTTATAAACGTCACGTAAAAGGAGCTGAGATTTTGTAATGACTCCATTAAAAGTAGAGGTCAAGTTAAATGCATTCCCCTTTTGATGACAGTGTGTTCCTGACAGTTCCGTTATGCTGGGTACTTCCGAGCAAGGGCTTGTTATAGATACTCATTCCCCTAATAAACCATGCAGGCTTGCGACTTGTGTTAATCTGACTGGATGTAGCTAGCAAAACAACACAGTGCTTCTCTCCTCAAAGGTCATGAAAGATACATTTTGACTTAAATGTCATGAATGAATAAAACATTTATAACCGAAAAGATTTTTAGAGCTGTAGAACTCTTTACAATGTACACTTGAACTGAAGTCGAGGGGAAATGGGGTCTTCAAATAGTGTGAAAATCTGTTATCACTTTGAGCTGTTTCAGGTCTCTATGGAAATGGCACGGCAACACATCACAATGGCCAGGCGCATATAGAGCCACATGGCTCATATACAGCCACATGCCAAAATACACAGTTGTATTACCCCAAACCCTGCGGGAAAAGTGTGAGACGCAGAGTATGGCGACAATTAAACCACAGGAAAGCATAGGACAGGACCGGACAGCAGTTCTCCACCACACTCATCTGCATTGATCAAAATAAAGGTTAGGTGGGCGTGTGTTTATTAATGCCTGTGAATGCATCATGCGTACTTGAGGTGCAGCGCAATCCTCCCGCGGTTTCACCCTGAAGCCACAGGGGGCCATTTGTCTTCATTATGATCATAGGGCAGGAGGAAGCCGATCTGTTAGGGCTTGCGGCAACACTAATGTCATTCTGTCTGGGTATAAAGAACAGCTTCCCTACCGGGGCGTTTGTCATGTCACACCTCCACACTGGGCCTCAGAAGCATGGCAGGGAATAGCCCGTCTCGCTCTGTTGCCTCACTGATTCAACATTGCCAACATTTTGGTAGAGGGGTAATGACATTGAGCATTGTTTGGATTTGTTTACTGAACACTAAAATGGAGCAGTTTTTTGGTAAATGGCTCACTTGAGCCTATACCAATGAGGTTATGGGTTTTATGCTTTTGAATATGCTTTGTGAGCCAAATGAACCAACTAAATGCTCAAGCTGTTGACTCGAGGTGCTTTGTAGCACTTCAGAGAGTATAGCTGCTAGTGCACAGAACCTCGGCAAGCGTAACAAACTCAATACTAACACACTTGGACAGAGAATGGATTTTCTGGACCAGATTATAACAGCAAATCTAATGAATTCCCCCAGGCTAAGTCTCCACGTGGAAAAATGACCAGCCCAACTATGTAATCACACGTCTGGTAAGTCCTAGGGGTTTAGCTGTCCTCCGATCTGATCAAAGACAAGAGTATTACTTCCACTTTACCTCTACGCATCACCCTCACACACCCAAAACCAGTGTTGGGCAAATTACTCAGGAATAGTAATAAGTTACTAGTTACTTATTTACACCTTTAAAAAGTAATAACATTACTTTATAAATTACTGGGTATTAAAAATAATTAGTTACGTTACTAGTTACATTACTATATTATTTTCACAATCACTACCTTGCCTCACCCTTTCTGAAATACGACAACGTGTAGCCAGCTTTTAAGTATGGAATCTTCTTCATTGGAACAATAATTAGCATAGGAGTCAACAATCAGCCAAAGTGAAAACATTGCAGCCTTTCAAACCCAATGATTGGACAGGTTGGTTCAATTAGCCTACACCAGAGCCATAGAATTAAACAGAGTTACGCCAACGGAAGTTCGAAATGTTCGATGATCACATGGTTCATGTAGACGCTCAAAAGTTCCCGGAAGTGCTTGACAGGCAGGTTTAACCATGGATGAATATATAAATACAGCTGCATAACAGCGATTATAGGTAATTAGTAGCCATTTAATGCATCTATTTAGATTTGTAACATATAGCGAACAAACATGTTCATGCAGTTACATTATTTTACAAATAAAATCCGTTATTTCAAGAATAGTATAACAGAATAACATTAGACCGTACCGGTACTGTGTGTAGCGACCTACTTGCCGTTGTTGACATAACGATAGACTAGGCTACATTACCTTTGAAAAGCTGTTGCAGTTTAATTTTTTTTTATATACGTGTAGCCTGTTTGTACAAAATTATTTTACATAATTTCTGCCTCTGCACCTATTTACCACAATTTAATAAAGCGTTTTATTTATAAGTCAAGCAGTATGTCTCTCCCCTTTTCTCCATGCTGTCCTGAGTCTCCACCATCATGGTTTGCTGTGTTGCAGGGTCAAATAGTGCATGCCTCCCCCACATACATGCAGATGAGTGTTGGCGAGTAATCAGTCAAAAAAGGCAATATTTTCACAAAGGTGAAAAACAAAAACCATACTAGATGGTAAATTATACATTTATTAAAAATGTTATCTTAACAGGGAAAGGCTTGCATATCATTACAGTGTCAATTACACCAATGGAGCAGGTAAACAATTACACTGTATACTCAGTGAAGGAGTCTACAGGCTCCACTCAATTTCCCAGGACAAAGGGTTAGACTTAAAACACATAGGCTTAGAGAGATAAAGGGATGGCATTAAAATCTGAATAAGATTACTATTAGTGTGATTTTCCTGTTCACACATTTTTAATTTAAAAGTTTACAGTGAGGATTTAATAGTGAATAATTTGTGGTCTTCAAATATGAAAGGCAGAGTGAGTTTGGTACAAATGTGTGGTGAAAATGTGTGGGGTCGACCATTCAGCCTGATATTCTTTGAACCATTAATATTAAATGCAAATTAACAACATTATGACATTTTGTTTCGTGTGAAGAAATTAAAAGTATTCTATTTGCAATAAAAATGTCAGCCACCACACATTTTCACCACACCAAATCTGGCCCTCTTTGCAAAAAGTTTAGACACCCCTGAGGTACAGCTAGTGAGCAGTCACTTAGAAAAAATGAAAGTTGGTCAAAGACTGGTCAAAGAAGCTCAGGGACTTTCCAGCAGGCATCCGACATGCTGTGGAGTACAGGAAAAAATAAATACAGTATATGGCTGAGGTTGAGAATTGAGGCAAAACAATTAAAACATTTAAATCAGAAATGACAGAAAAAAAACAACACTGGCAAGATGGCCATTATGGAAGCAAGAGCCAATCCAAAAAGGTGAAAAGAAGCCAAGCTTCAACATCTAACAAGCCAAAGGTTCTATCAAACCCATTAGTTTTTGCAATGGAAATATTTGGACTATCCATTGCTCCTACAAGCGCTCTAGCAAACACAGCTGCTTCTCCACTTACCAGCACACAGCAAACACTGCTGCTCTTGACCTGTAACATCACTGGTCCTCACCCCTCCTGACTAACATCACTGGACCTGTCCTTACGAGATTGTTGACCCTTAAGTTTCAATCTGATTCCTTAATGTGGATATCTACGGATACCAGAGCTAATTTTTCTTAAATAACAATATCATAATAAAATGTTTTATTGTATATTAGCAAGGTAGTATACCAAACGGCACTTATTATAATAGCAAAAAATACTGCAGGCCTGCCTGCCCCTCTCCACCACTACCATTCTTTATTTTACCATAAATAAACCCCTCTTGTTCCACACTGTGCCCATGTTTGGGTCCAAAAACAAAGGAGAATCTGACTCTGTAAAGTGGCGATTTCAATCATACATAATAATGTCTGTTAAACATGTCGGTGTCAAATGAATGAAAAATCTATTTAGGAAATAAAATTGTAGTAGGCCTATGTGACGGCTTCTGTCCCCACCTGGGATGTGAACCCCGCTCCCCTAGATTACAGAGCGATCAACATAATTTGAAGTTGTAAAAAGTAATAAATTGATAAATATATGGATATTTTTTAAATCTCAATAATCGTATTATGGCATAAGTATGATAATAATATTGTATCGTGGGGCCTACTGTATATAATAATGGGTGGGTACATATTTATAAAAAATGTGTTCATAAATTATAAATATGTAATAACATATTTATAATTTATAAAAACATATGACTCAGTAACAGTTCCATTACTGAATTACGTTGTACTGGCACCAGATATCTGATAAGTCCCATCTCTAGTCTAGTCCTCACCTGCAGCACTCCTGACATGCACCTTCACTGATCATCCTCCATCATGCAGTGCATACCCTACAGTAGGTTGCAAATATATATCAGCATTTCTCAATCCTGATCCTGGAGTACCACTGGCCTGCATGTATTCCTGCTCCAGCAGCTCCAACACACCAGATGAAAGGCTATTTATCAATCTCTGCAGAAGCCTGATAACTGCCCGTTCATTTGAATCAGGTGTGTTGGAGCAGGGATACATTTATACAACATGCAGGGTAGTGGTAAGGACCAGGAATAAGAGAGGCTGGTTTATATAATACACCAATATTTCCTAATGCTTTTCAAATTTAGTATGATTCGTAATTGCTGGCCTATATTAAATGTACCTTGTTTTCAATCTCAATTACCGGTAGGTCCTCTAACTTCCCCTCCATTTGCAATTAATCCAAAATAAAATGGGCTGCAAGATAATATTGACAGGTACGGTAATCTTCAACAGAATCACAAAACATAAAAACACAAAATAATGTTAGCCTACATTTTCTTTACACGTAAGACATCTAAAAAAATCAGCACTCTATGATACTCGGCCTACTCCAAAATGTATGTGGTATTTATCACTTCAACTTACAACTCTACAATACCGATACACGCCCCAATCTTTAAGTAAACTAACACAATCGGCCAATTTAACTCTCTCCAACCCGCACCAAATACAATAAAAAACGTTTTCACAAGTTTACATAACATGGCATTAAGAGAACATAATGTACAATGAATGAATTGGTCGTGGGTAACGACGTGCTGCTAACTTTATCCAGCATGTTACATTATGCTATTCTAATCAGTTAATTTAGCAAATTAACGTTCCCTAAACTACTGATTTAAAAATGATAATCCACTATTATGATATAATACATGTTAATATGACTCGTGTGCTGATACTATACAATAGAAGGATCATTAAATGTCTCTTACCATAGTGCATCACATATTACACGATAGTTTCTGCTGCTACTGAACGGCACTTCTAGCATTGGCGACGAATGGCGATGAACCGCCATTGCTGTGAAAAAAATGGTCCGTTGGAGTGAACGGAGATGACGTAACTCTGTTTACTTCTATGGCTCTGGCCTACCCTAAGTTTGATAGGACCAGAAATGTTGTTTTTGTAACGCAGTTCTTGTACTTGGATTAGATATTGTAAAATTATTACTGTTTTGGAAAAAAGTAATTAGTTACACTACTAGTTACTGGGAAAGTAATACTATTACAGTACCTAGTTACTGCCCAACAATGCCCATCACACCAAAGACCACCATGGCCGTGCCTAAAAAGGGATCATGTGTTTTTTTTGTACTATAACACACCTCAATTATGAAAATCCCACAAACAGATCTATTATCTCGCTAATCGCCCCTTCATAACAGTAATCAGATGAGGAGATTACATCTAATTGCCTCCCAGCGGTCTAGCAACCACATCCCAGGTGGTGGGATATGTAGTGTCCTGCACATTCAGCTTTAGCTTATTCTCCCGTAGAGGTGCCCATTACGCTAGGGGCCACCCCCAGAGCAATTCATTACCCTCACTATGCCCCTCACTCACACTGTGGCCCTATTTGTATGGGAACGGGTGACAAAGATGATGTGAAAAAACAATGGTGAGTTCAGATCGGGAAAATGCTACAATACTAAACGTGCAAGAATAATAAAAGTGTTTTCTTCAGTTTTGGCAAGGCCAAGTGCTATAAATGCTGGAGGACACAGGCAGACGAACAGAATAAAGAAAACAATGAAATACTCAACGTCTTAGCAAGGGCTTGCAGTTGACAGCCATTCGGTCCAGACAGACTCACACTGCAAGGCACCAAGAATACAGGTGAACACACATGAACACATGCTTTGCAATCTTCTGTGAATATAATGTGGGTTGGTACATGTGTGTGTGTGTGTGTGTGTGTGTGTGTGTGCGTGTTCGTGTTCGTGCGTGCGTGTGTGCGTGCGTGCAGTCAGTGCATTTCCAGGAGACTCCTAGGCCTATAATTAAGGCCCGGTAGGAGTAGAACTGATAACAGAGGCCTGAAAAGAGCTCACACAGCCCAGGAGAGAAGAGGAAAGCAGGCAGAGGTTCTGCAGGATACGACACAATAACTTTCACACACATGTACTTTTCTCGCGGGCACTGATTTCATTTCCTCCCTGATATTATCTAACGACCCCTGCAAACACACAAGCGCCGGCTCAAACACAAACTCAATGGCCAAAAGCCGCACTACGGTCTAACGAAATATTGTAAAGGTCCCCTCCGTATACAGTCTGTTAACGTCGGGGGAGGGGTAGAGAACGGTTGACTCCCGGAGGCCTCTAGGAAGAGGAACAGAGAGGGGTGTCAGCCACTCAACAATGTTTTCATCCCACTGATTTCCACCACAGGGGATAATCATGGAATTGCAAATCAAGGCGTGTTCCATTTACAGCAGACAACAGTATCAATCTGTCAGTGTCGACACAGCAATAACAACTATATTCCATATGGTGAAAGAAGAAAGGCACAAATCGTTTTCCTTCAGTATCACACACACACACACACACAGCACTGTTGCCATGGGGACGTCGCACACCAGGAGAAGCAGATAAAGTTGAGAAAACATTTGTCCTTGAGGGATACTTTGAGTGGTGACCGGTAATATGCAGAATGCCATTAAGGCACATTGCTATATCTCATATCTAAGCTACAGGCTAGGGTGAGCCTGAGAACGTAAACACGAGGCAGGAGCTCGACTCAAAGACATTTGCAGCGACGGCGAAGATAATAGATGAGGATGATGTGGAGTTTGTCAGATGAAGAGGATGTTTTGCCACTATGTGACACACTATGACTTAGTGTTTACAGTGTTTATGCTGTACACAATGGCATAACACATCATATAATGACCTCATTTGCATTCGCTTTTTGGGGTTCTGTGAAATTACACAACAGATGGAACTACAGTATTCTGAATGCACTACAGGGGCCACTCCAAACCAACTACATTGTCATGCGTTGAGTTAGCATCGCTTAATGTCTTCCAAATGAGCTGTAGAAAACAGGAGGGAGGAACCAGACTGTCTTCATTCGCGGTGTGGGTGGGTGGGTGGGGGGGGGGCAGACAGTGACAAGACCCCCTCTTCACCGTGGTAACCCAGACCCTGTTAATGCGCTGGCAAGATGCCTCTTTCTTCCACTGTTTCTGAATGGAAACAACACAGGCCATTTTCAGGTCTCTGACCCACAACCTCCTGCGCAACAAGAAGAAATTAGCATTTATTAAGTGGAGAGCATTTCCCTATTCAAGTGCCACAGCCCACCTCCCTCATGTGACTGGCAGATTATCAGTAGAAAAAAACAATGGTCCTTTGAAAACACAAGCTTCATAAATTCACATTATTTATCTGGATTTATTATATAAAGTGATTTTCATCTGTCAAATATAATTTCAATAAATGAAGTATCATCAAAAAAGTATCAGACGTGTGTTGTTTCTGTAGTCCTGACAGTAAATAAGAGCGAATAGATTATTTATTAATGTTTTGTTTTTCACCTTTCAAACACTTCCAACAACCCTCAAAGTGTCACAATTAAAGTGGCTGAGGTCACGTTGTTCCACAGTCTGGGGGCAAAACCCCTTTATGCTTTCTGGGGATATTTCAGAGCGTTAAGAACACTAAATGATACCAAAAAATAGTAACAATCACAACACCAGCAGCTATTCAGCAATAGATTGATTTATCCTGGCCTGAGGGCACACATAGAAACTGGTCCCATGTAGTTACAATGTAACTCATGCAAGTTAGGTACGGAATACGCAGCCAAAGTTGACGTATAGGTGGAAACATGCACTAGGCAATAGAAAGTACATAAACACGTGTAAACACAGTACAAAACTCCTAAACAGTTTCCCTTAGTCAAATAAAGTAATACTCGTGTATGGTTTTTAAATAGAACCCGTTGATATACAATTAAGCAATTATGCAACGTAGAATGTACTCAAAAAACAAAATAAAACGTACTGTTTGGAATTTTAGTTGAAAGAGCCAACCACTCGTGCAACTTACCTGCGATACCAGGGGAATAAGCGTTTGCTCCACCGAGCGAGTTTTGATTTCCAGCCCGGAATCAAAGTTACTGTTGCCGCACGGAGATGAAGCCATTCCCGCCGATCTCTCCCCAGACACAATGCACAAGGAACTGAGAGTGAGTGGCCAGAAACCTCTCCTCGTGTTCTCAGCGGCAGCGCAGCGGAGAGACTGTAGTCGGCTAGGGTTTCTGATTTGGTCACACGACGTTGTTCTTCGAGTTCGAGCGGTTCTAAACAGGCACGCCGCTTCTAATTCACTCTTGCCTGGCGGTTTTGCCGCTGAGTGCCGTGCGCCCGCTAATGTCCACGCAGTTGAACTACGTCGCGAAGTGGACTGCAGCACGCCAGGGTGGGCACTCTCGCACACGCGCCCACAAACACAAATACGTTTAAATATTTGTATTTTACAATACACTTTATGATTGAATAATGTACAATGCAAGTAGCCGCATATGTGCGCAACTGTAATTCTTTAAAAGTGTTATGTAAGAGAAGTGTGGTACCCTATTAATAACATGCCCTTCCACTTTGCCAAGTTCTGGTCTGAACTGTTTGGCAACCAGTAGGCTACACAAACGAACCTATTTATATCACTCTCCATTCATCATTCTTGAGAGGAAAAAAACAGGGAATACGCTAATTTGTAATCTTTGCAGAACTGATGTGTCATATGTTATGTATTAATGTATCCCAGCCAACCCAAGCTGTATTGCGCGGTGGGTGTCTCATCAGTCTGCTCATCAGGTTTCTATCTGACATGGGGCTGTCTGCTTGACAGCATTGGCCAATGACTACATACTGTATCTAGTACTTTTTTATGATGTGGTGATCCCCCAGAAGTGGAAAATCAACACAATTCTGCCATTGGCAGGCAGGCCCCAACTTAAATCAAGGTTCACACTATCTATTCATGTGGAACAGTGCTCGGTTTGATTGCCACCGGGCCCCTGTACTATCCTCAATGGGCCTCTAAATGACAAGTTGTGAGCAGCGCATTATATTAACCACTGTGCCAGATGGCTGATAGTGGATATGGATTATAAACACTGTCAGGCCATGTAGCACCAAGGACTTTTGTGTCATCAACTATGGGTGGTGGGGGGACCTTCTGTGTGCAGGCGGTGTGTTTGTGTTACTGTGAATGTGTGTGTTCTGTATGTGTTAGCGTTGGAGTGTGTTAAGGATGCCTGCCACTCACAGCCGCAGTCAGTGTTTACATAAAAACCCAATCTACGCTTTAGTTCACCCCTCCCTGTTTATACAGACTGCACGCACGCACGCACACACACACACACACACACACACACGCACACGCACACACACACAATCAGACAGCACAACAGAATGGCGTACAGACAATAAGTAGGCCTTTGCCAGGCAATCAGACAGACAGACAGACCTACAGTATAGACAACCAGCGGTGGCCAGCACCTCATTATCAAGAGATGCATGTGTTTGCTGTAAGAAGGCAACATGATGTGTTCTGCTGTCTCTTGTACTAACTAGATTGTATCGACTTTTACTGTGAGGCTCTTAACAAAGAGATATAAGGCTATATCATGCTTTGCTGAGGCTGTCCGCATTGTTCTGCAGCCACTTCTGTTTTGCCCCAATTATTCGTTTTGTGGATGTGATTTAAAAAAAATATATATATATAATTGCATAGGGGGCAAATGCATTGTGTGTTTTTAAACAGCAACATTAGTTATAAGCCAGAACATTGTGTTTGGAAAGTGCCCAAACACAAGCAGAAACTGAAAAGGGGATGCTCACCCTAATCCAAGTTTTTCACATGCTTGTTTCTGATGAGCGGTATTCAGTTTGTTCTGGAATATTCAGCGTTTGCTTCTCTGCCTCTAATCTCTTTTGGCACATTGGTTTTTGACAACATGTACAAACAGCAGAGTGCCCTATGTGTATGTTCAGTCCAAGGGTATAACTCATTAAATGAAAGATGTGTTTGCATTGCGTGATTGTCTTACTAACAGCCGCTATACCCTCTGTCTAGCATGCTTCAAAAATGCTGACTTTCTACAATGCGCTCTCTCTCTCTCTCTCTCTCTCTCTCTCTCTCTCTCTCTCTCTCTCTCTCTCTCTCTCTCTCTCTCTCTCTCTCTCTTTCCCTTTGTATCGTTCCCCCTGGCTGTGAAGCGTTTGGGACAGGAATTGCTGAGTTGAATGTAAAGCTTATACGGAGACGGTGATATTGCGCACTGTGAGATGTGAAATGAGCTAACTCTCACTGATATTCCCAGTTGCAAATATGCAAATTCAAAGTGGGTCGTTTTTTTTTTCTCTTCTTTTTCTGCAGAGTAGCTTCTAGAAAACACCACAGTTCCAGGGAGATACATCAAACACAGTACGGCAGAACTGTATTCTGCAGTTTTCATATGAAAATTCAACAGCTTCAGACAGTCTGCCTGAACCCTTCTAACCTGATTACACAGATGAACACATGTTCAAGAAGACCCCTCCAGAACATTAGCGTTGCAGAGTGTGGCTTTGGAGACCTTCAGCTGAACCCAGTCACTTACAAAGGCTCACTGACCCCCGACAGACCTGTGTGAAAATGAGTAGGTCAACGCAAGGCAAAGTTTTCCTGTGGAAACATGCTCTGCAGCTCAGCCAATACCCTAAAAGACCTTTGCGTTCGCATTAATGAACTCAGGCAATCTTTCTGATGCTTATAGTTTAACAATAAAAACACTTAATTTTTGGATTGGCTTGAACAAACTCCTAATGATTGTATATAAAACTAAGAGTGGGTCAGTGTCTGTCTGTCTGTCTCTCAGCCACTGTTGCCTTATTGCCAAGCAGACACCCTCAGGGACTATAAATGCTAATTTAATTGGATGTAAACAACAACACAAATAAATAAAACGGAAGCATTAAAATGCCACACACACAGCACCAAGCCCGGTAATCTGGTCTTGTTTTGCATCCGCATAGCCGTTGTTACATAATCACACACACTGTGTGCGCGCGCACACACACACGCACACACACACACACACACACAACCACACTCATTCCAGCTCTGTTTGCATAGAGCTCAGCTGTGTGGACACTGTAGCCGTAGTTTCTGAGCCTGGTGCTGGTGAAGACAGATACATGAGTGATGTATGTGCAATCTATATATCTAACTAAATCTAAATTGTGAATTAGTTAACATTTGTGTATATACAATACCTCCACATAAAAAGTTTATATCACTGAAAAAAAAGTATACAAAGTCTAAAGTAACATATCTACTAGTTTCTACTACTAGAGAGAGAGAGAGTGAGAGAGAGAGAGAGAGAGAGAGAGAGAGAGAGAGAGAGAGGGGGGGAGAGAAAGCGGTGGTATTGAAGCAGTATAAGTCTTCTCTCAAAGCCTTTCAACTCCTCCTGTCTGGCCAAGAGGATCATCTCCTCCTCCAGTCCAGTAACTGAGACCAGAATCACTGCTCAGCCAAGAGTACCTGGATTGGATTCCACTCTGCACCCCCCCACCCTCCAACACCCCCGCCCCAGTCCCCCATACAAAGCTCCAGCAGGTGGCACGTCACCAGCAGGTAGAAGAGAAGGAACTGTAGAACTGGAGGAAACTGAAGTCGTTTATTTAAGATGAAGGTTAATTGCCGCTGAGAATAACAACTGTTCATTTGCAACACTCATAAAGGAAATTGTGGACAAACACACAGCGATTACCATTACTGCTGCTACTAGGCTACTACAACTGCCCCTGCACCCCCTCACACACAAACACACACACACAATAAGTTCATACAGGGTTTCCACAGTGAGGACAAATGTCAGGGATTTGGCCTATCTGGGACAAAGTCATTGGTGGCGAGCTAGTCCCCAATCTGTCCAGAGCTGGAGGACGATAACCAGGTAATACATTCTTATGCAGCACGTGTCTCATGTCCAACGGAATACAGAGCATAACAATCCACTGATCCACTGGCAAGAGACTTATTCCGCATGCAATGGGGGAGTTGCTCATGCTGTTCGGGGAACTACATTGCATGGATATTTGTTGAACTATAAAAGCAATCTCCAATCAATTCATTGTAATTGCACACCACTGGTCTAATGTCAACATATATCTAATTTCTCCTGCACTGTAGTATGTGAGGAGATTCAGCTGTAGGAGTAGCACATCATTGACGGAGTACAAAGATGGCACAGACACGCTGTTGTTGGATGCAGCTTTTTGACCCCTTCCCATTCATTGGTACATGTCACTCCTGAGATGAGATCCACAGATGCATGGGTATCCTCCAGAGAGGTCACCTCATACTGTCAAGTCTGTCTGCATTCACGACCAGCTATAAGACAGACAGAGAGAGAGGATAGAGTAACCGCAAGTGCAGCACAACTTCATATTCAAGTGCTGATGCTTCTTGACCATTGCTCTCTCAGTGTCTCTCATTCCCACACACATGTAAAGCCCCATTGATACCCTTCACACTATTCGACTATTCTTCTTCTTTGTCTACATTGGCACCTTGTTTTCACTCAGAACTTCAGATTTGTTTATCTTGACAATGTGACAAAAAGTTTTTCCACCTTTGAGTTAAAAAGGCCCCTTCTCTAATGTGAAGGGCATCCTACTCAACATCAACTTTGAATAACCAGACCCAGTCAACACAACAAACCAGCTCATTTAATTTTCAGACAATCTACAAAATGGCAAAAACACATTTTGTGCATTTATTTCATAGCCTACCTTGCTTTGATTGAAATAACAAACAAATATACCCTATAAATAATTTAAGATTTAAAGTGGTCTAGCTGTGACCATTGCAACACGGTGTGTTTTTTTTTTCTTTCAGTTTCCTTTTATACTATTTTGTAAGGATTTTTGTTCACCCCTGTGGGAAGGTATACCGGTAGAGTAGCCTAAAGGTACCCCTACTGCTGGCAGCTATGCTGGGAACTGGACGTCAGAAAATCTAATTCTGCCTCTACAATTATTATGGCATTTTGTAATTCTTCTGCCATCTACTGGACTTTTATATAAGGTGCATTTCGTTTATTGAATTGTGCCAGCACAGACCAACAACATCTAATACGAGTACACAAAATCAATACATGATTGAATACAAATACATACAATAATATACATTCAGTAGTATGCTTGCTTCTCTGAATAGGGGACATTTATTTGTGTCATGTGCCAGCGCAGCTACGTCCATATTTACGGTAATGCCATATATTTAGTTTCCAAGATGGCAGCGCCCATCATACAAACATGTCATGTTGCCTGTTGTGCAAATAGAACGCCTAATGTACTTTCTTGGAGTTATGGAGGTATTATTGCTTTTGGAACATGTAACTCAGTGGCGCTTTATGACCCACAGGTATGACATCAATGAAATCTGCCTGGCATAGGCATATGGCTACTACTACTACTATTCTTGAGTTGCTTCATAGCTAACAAATAAGGCATTCTTCTGACATTAAACAGTTTTGCATTTATTAATTTAACTAACCTTTTTCAACAAATAATCTATAATATTTTAGGAAAGGAGTGTCGTGGGTTTTTTAAATGGCCACACGGGCAGAGTGAATACAGTCCAATGGGTTCACAGGGAGGATTGTGGTGAGTGAAATTAATGGCAATGGCATTTTTCATTCAGTCAGAGATCATCAGATACTAACGGGTGTATTAAATTACTATATTTAATGCATCAAATCATCTTTTATTATGCTAAGAAATGAATGTTATTGGATGTTTTTTCTTTACATTTATTTTACATGTGTTCACTGTTCCAGACCCAGAAAATCACATTGTGTCAGGAGGTTCAGACAATCGACTAATTGTTTGGAAGAGGAAAAATGGGAAGGTATGCTGTGTGGACTGTGATTTTGTGCCACAACTTAATGAAAAAAAGTACTATACAGTAGTGTTTTTCTGCTACACAATTTTAAATGCGCCTGACTCCTTTTATATAATTCTAGATTTTCCAGTTCAAGTCTGGACTACTATTTTAAAAAATATGTCTGTCATTTATCTAAAATGTATTGTGGGAAACTAGAAACTAGACTTATTTGTCCCCAGGGGTGACATAATTTCTGGATTGTAACCAATAATCTTACCTCTTCCCATACCGATATGTTTCCTCAAAAACATTTGCAACATTTGCTGTTTGCTGTGTTTAATGGGAGCAGCGAATACCATGACATATGTTGTGTAGCACCTATTATGGTGTTTTTATATACATGTACACTGTGTCATCATCACTATAGTACCAGTACCAAATGTCATTACCATCATATTTCATCTTAAATGTATGCTGCCTCATTCTGATATGAAATGTATGAAAATATTAATACGGAATATGATGACAACCATTGTGGACGTACTAACTTCCTATTGGTTGGAAGAGGTTTCGTGCGGTACAACAGACCACATCAGACCACATCAGTCAGTTGGATCACCTATAGGCAACATTAACTGAATGAGAGTCAAACTGGAATGATATGTTGTCTGGTCCCTGTAGTTCTCCCAGTCAGTGGAGTGTGCGGGGCATACTGGTTCAGTATGTGCTGTGGATGCTGTAGTCGTGGAGGATTCCAAGATACTTGTAGCCTCCTCAGCCTCCGACTCTACAGTCAAACTGTGGCTCATCAATGAAGCAAAAGGTACCAGAATTAGAACTACTGAGAAAGGGGACATACCGCAGGTAGTATTGTGGAGAAATGGTACAGTAGTTTCATAGTAATTGTATGATTAAATAAAGCTGCCATCTATTAACAGGCAGCTGATGCACTCTGCCAGACATGGTTTTAAAATTGGAACCATATGGGACATTTAAGTGAGAGTCTCGTATCTAACTGACCTGCAGTTGGGCTTGCCTTGGCTACAGTTATGACTGCTCATATGATCCTGCTATACTTGTCTTTTTACTAAATAAATAATCAGTCACAAATTCTCAGATCAATTTCTTAAAATGCAACCTTGTGAATTAAACCGAATTGCTATAATCACTGCTCACCCACCTCTTATATTTATTTCTTTAATTATTTAAATTAAATGTGTTGCAAGGTTGGTATTGTATTGAAAAAAGGGAAGGAGTTACCATGTAAACAAGTTAACTCAAGCAGCGTTTAGGTTTTAGGTTTATTGTGTACATACCTGTTAACTATACTAATGAGTGCATTGTTATATGTATTGAACTACTTGTTCTATTGAAATGTATTGTATTTTTCTATAAGTACAGTTATACTGTGTCTGTTTCCATGTATTTCTGTTTGTAGTTGACATTACACTGTCCAGGGATTGCAGTTGAAATGTGGCCAATATGGCAACATTTTTAATATTGTGCACTGTTCCTATAACTGTAAAACTATTGAGCCTATAACTCATTCCCCACTTTGTCTTCCTCAGCTGACTGTCTCCATACTTTATCGTTCAGCAATGGTTTTATGATGGATGTTTCTCTGGCACTGTTGCCAGGCAGCAGAGGTAAGCCACACCTGTACAAACACATACACACCCACCCACCCCCTAACGTGTGGTTGCATAAACCGTAAAGCCATTTCTCTCCTCCTGTCATCCGTCATACTTCACAACACCTCCCCACTAGAGTCGACATTTCTTTCGGGATTCCCGCGGGTCACGGGATGGAAAACAAAATCATGATTAATCACGGGATTGGGACGGGACAGAAAACAATGTCAGTGGGAGTGGGCGGGACCGGGAGTCGAAATAACACTATGACGCACAACTTTATACACAATTACACAACATACATGAAATAACATCAAAATAACAAACAATATTGTCATCTTAAAAATGTTCTTCAACTATGGCTGTGATCTGTACTGTTGCTTTTCTTCCTACTCTAACAAATAATAAAAAATAAACACGTGAGTGGGAGTGAATGGGAGTACATTTTTTGAAATTGGGATGGGATATTTTTCTTGTGAGAGTGGGATGGGAGAGGTTAGAAAATCCACTCCCGTGCATGTCATATTCAAATGCAGTTTAGTGTTCAAAGTGTCACCCTCTTCCACATGGCTGCCCACTGTTTTCATGCCACATACCACCATATAAAAGAACAGTGAATGTATGAGTCAGCAAGCATACATGCCTTGCCATGGTTTGGTTTTAACCAGTCTACTATTGCAGTTCCCATTCTGGCCTGTGGGGGCGACGACTCAAATGTTCACCTGTACACACATTTCAATGGACAAGTAAGCTCAACACCTGAATCATTATTTATGTGTTTTATAGTTTAATTTATTTTTTAGTAAAATATTTCAGCTGTTGTTTTGTTTCCCCTCGGCCAGCTTAAGAAGGCCATGTCGCTGCAGGGTCACGAAGACTGGGTTCGTGGCGTTGAGTGGGCTTCAGTAGGTGAGGGTATATTTTATATCGAGCAAAAGAACACATCTAGCATTTCATGGCCTGTTTGTAACCTAATAATTTATTCCAGTTCAGATATTTAGTATCGTGCCAGACTAGTGTAGCATGGATTCAATCCCGGTTCTGCTAATTGTGTAAAACTCTGTTCAAGGGCACTTCAGTACAGTACTGTTCTGTGTGTTTGGACGCTATTGTATGTCCTTAACCAGCCCTCTCCATTGGTGTTCTCTTCCTACCCATAATATGTCACCTACTCGACATACTGGCTTGCATTGAGACAGTGAAGACCATTTGTTTACATGCACCACCTCCCACTACTAGAGTCTCAAAACCCTCTCGCCATTGTGATAGTGGGTACATAAATCACTGGGCTCATGTCAAACCTCCTACCCACTTTACAATTGCTGTTTATTATCTGTGGAAATAATGCCTGCCCCGTATGTGTATTCTATTGCATATGCTTAACACTGAGGTTTGATAGTAATGTTATCATTACCCTCTTTGTGTGTCCATCATCATTTATACACCCCCATCCTGATTGGAGCATTTTGTTATTATCACCTGATTTATTCATTTGACCTTGAATCAAGCCTTTTCCATCTTTTTCTAGTTTTGAACACAACATGCTCTGCAGCAATCATATCCCGTGATGTACTTATAACATGAATACAAACATCTTTAGAATGCGTACAAATACAATTAATCTAATATGGTAAGAGTTTATAATGACAAGACACCCCTGTTTCCTACACAAGGTAGTTTACTCAATTACATAGTTAATTGTAAAACTGCAACTGCCTTCTTCTGTTGAGAAAGGTGTTTCTGTTCTCCCTCCCTCCCTCCCCCCCATGTTCAGATGGTCAGCTGTTATTAGCCAGCTGTTCACAGGACTGCCTCATCCGCGTGTGGAAGTTGCACGCCAGGTCTGGGATGGGTGCCCACACAGAGGCCGAGCACACCATCAAGATGAAAGAGGACGTTTTTGAAGTAAAGGCGACAGGTGAGATGGACCGTCTCAGGCCAAGGTCGGCTGTGAAAAGCTTGTTTATGATGCCGATTATTAATAGCAACATGGCACACACGGCGTGTATTTGCAGTGCTTGTGTGTCTGTTGGAGTCAGTATCAGTGTGTGCGCCAACATTGACATTAATTATGGTATAGTTATTTATGTCATTAATGCGATACCTGATATATTCATAAGCTTGTGTTGCTGTATGTAATAATAGACTGTCCCTACCAATTTTGTCACTACAGTCTTCGCTGTGTCTCTGGAGACAGTCTTGGCAGGCCACGAGAACTGGGTTTACGGAGTCCACTGGCAGCCTTCTTTCCGTAAAGGTACCATGATAAACATTTTAGCAATGGACAGTGGTGGCAAGATACCTTATACACAGTCATTCAATTCTGTTACCTGGAGCTTGACATAAACAGGTCAAGCAGACTTATTGGAAATGGAAAAAATCTACATGTGTAAAGTATTTGTAAATTAAAGGTAATGTCAGCTAATGCAAGCTAAATGTAAGCTAATGCACTTTTTTGTCAAATTCACCAAATATCTCTGTGTATGTTGAACAAAATAATCAGACACTTCTACACAGCCCAGGCTCCGTAAATAGTAACATAAAGAAAGTGGCGAACACCGCTCGTATCAACAAAGCCATAGCACTACACTTTGCATCACAATACATTTCTATGTGTGAGGCGGCGCTGCGGAGGACCGCGGAGCGATACAGTTTTGATTTGATCTGGAAGTTAGCAAGAATGACTGGCCCTGCATTTAATGAGTTTAAGAATGGGGAATATTGCAGGTGATTTGTAAATTTAGTTTAGTTTTGTTGTCTGTTATTGCTTATGTTGACCTTTTGGTGACCTTGAGCTCTGCTTATCTGCTCTTAAAGTGTTACTTTCTTTGTCTCCCCCTACAGGTGACAAGCTGCTACGGCCTCTTGGCCTGCTTTCTGCCTCCATGGACAAGACCATGATCCTCTGGGCACCTGAGGAGGGATCTGGAGTGTGGGTTGAGAAGGTCAGTGTGGGGGACACAGAATCTGTAGCATTCTATGCATGCTTACCTCACACATGGAACGTAACCTGTCCTAATTCCCAATCATAATATTCTGCGCCTTTCACCTCCACCCGCTTTTGGCAATTGAAGTTGAGCTCGGGACCCCTCCCTCTCCCAGTATCCCTCTTCCTCTGCTTGTCCGTAGCCTCGCACTGGCTTTCACTCTCCCTGACATGCAGGTGTCAGTTATAGCGGCAGCGGCGGCGGACAGCGATTAAGAGGCGCAGAGTTCAGATGAAGTCGAGGGTGTCCTCCCACATCTCCGCTTCATCACTCACCCGCACAAAGCTCTCGCGCCCCCTCCCTTCCCCTCCTCCCCCCTCCCCACACCCCGCTACACACACTCTGGCGTCGACACGGGATGGAGTGGCCAGCGGAACATCTGTCAGAGCCCCCACAATGCATCACTCCCGGACGGTTATGTTGCCACTCTCCACACATTGCCTCCATTGTTGTTGTTTTTTTTGCTCTGTTGTTTCATACACCTCATATCTCTGAGCGGCGGCTGTTTTGCCAGCTACAGGCTAAAATTAGCCATGAGCGGGGAGGGAAAGGAGAGATGAGGGAAAAGAAGAACACACTTCTAGACCAATCTGCCAAAAGAGGGGAAGACTTTCTTTTCCAATGACACTGGGGTGTCTCAGAATACCCTGCACCCCCCCCCCCCCCCCCCAAACAAACACACTCTGCAAAGAGTTGTTTCTCAGACAGAGACACGCTTACACCTACATAGATCCTCGAGAGGATACTGACACACGCAAGCACGCACGTGCGCAGCGTAGCGATTTTTCCCGCCACTTTTCCCGCCACTTTTCTCTAGCAATTTCCAGAGGGCAGATGGTGCGTTCCATAAAGTGTAACTCCTTATTCCTATCTGCCTGCGAACCGTGACACTCTGACATGGGGCTGAGTGGGGGTGGTGGCGGTGTTGGGGGGTGGGTGGGGCGTTGGGGGATCATGATACGGTCATTCTGGCAGATCAGTGGAATTTAGACAGTGTAATGGAAAAGCAGCAGTAGCTCTCTGTAAGCAAACATGGTGTGACCCACCTCTGCTCAGCACACACAGAGCCTGAGACATGTAGGAAGGGGATACAAAGTATGAAACACACCCTGCACCTGAAATAACTATGTTGGTGGATGTGGAAAGGCATAGTAAATGGCGTTCCTCTTAACCTGCTAACCTGGTATATTTGTTTTTGTGGGTTTTGAACCTTTTGAACTGGTTCCTTCCCTGCCTACAAAAACTGTGAAAATGTGTGTTTCTTTTGTCACAGGAGCTTCTTTTTTTCTAGCCCACCAGCAGGGTGGCTGTGCTAATGCCAACAGGGTTTCCACACTATCATCTCAGCAAAATGTTTTTCTTTAGCTGAGAGCAATAGTCGTGCAGAGCCAGGCTATCTTCCCCTATCCCCGTGGCTGAAGAGACCACCCGAAGGCCTGTCCATGTGTCGTGGACCTGCTCGACGACACGGTGTCTGAAAATGAGCGAGCGTGTTTGTGTGTGTCTTAATTAGCAGGTTTTAAATAAGACGTGCTTCCTTCCTCCTCCATGGTGATTAGAGTAATTGGTGAGATTTAATGGCGAGGGTGGGGGTTAGCAGCAGGATGGCCAGCGCCCACTACAGTGTAAAGCACATCTCGCTAACGAGACACACTAGTAATTAACAGGCCAGACTGACCGCGGTGGGCCACCACAATGCCTAGAGGGCTTGTGTGTGTGTGTGTGTGCGTGTCTCTGAGTGAAAGATAACCTATTTTGAATGAATTACAGCAGTGCCCACCTTAGGAGTTAATATCAAATGGTGCTTGTGTGCTCAAAATGTTTTTATTTAAGTTATTGTGAAGTTATAACATATCAAAATGTTCTAGATAGTTTGTCTCATGTCAAATGTTCAATTG
This sequence comes from Forbesichthys papilliferus, assembly GCA_025399855.1. Classification (NCBI taxonomy): domain Eukaryota; kingdom Metazoa; phylum Chordata; class Actinopteri; order Percopsiformes; family Amblyopsidae; genus Forbesichthys; species Forbesichthys papilliferus. Next base: position 9,968 of record JAODOY010025445.1, on the reverse strand, counting down.
GTACAGGACTGTTTGTTCTGAGTCAATGATTGTAATAATAATACTTGATGTCAATTTCATTCTGTGTGCACGCTGGGAAATATGACTATGTATACAGTACATTAAGGCCATACTGTACGAGCTAAGCAGTCTATGGTCAGTGTCTTTTTAATGATATATGCCCCGCACCACCTTTTTGTCTTTCTTTCATTCTGCCCCCACCTCTGGCGACCAATAACAAGCTGCCATATTGTTACCCCCTCTCGTAAAACAAGACAGATGACGTCTTTTTGGCCTCTTGAGTTTTTGCAAGATTTACAGCAAACAGTCGTGTGCAGCATTTTAATCTGCTTAATGTTGCGTTTCCTCTCTCTTCCTGGGCCTGGACTCCGCCTCTGTTCCCTGCTTCGCTCTTCCGCGGCCCTCGCTCTCAAGCTCTTTATCGCTGTGTCTTTCTGGCTGGAGGGAGAAGGAAAGGGGGAGGGGGTGGGGGGGTGTCTACTGTGCCACTCAGACTGAAAGCATGCTTTTTATTGCTGCCATTAGTTCCAGTGTGTTTCTGCCTGCCCGACAGCCATTCTTTTCAAGGTCAATGAGGACTACCACAAGCTTCCAGATGGTGACTTGAGGATATGGCCCATGGCAGATGTACTATATATAAAAACACCTGTGTGTGTCCTCGTACGTGAATAAGGGTGTCATTTATTGTGTGTTGTTGTTGTGCCACCAGCCTTGGGCCATTGCGCTAGCTTAACGTGTTCTGCCTGGCTGAGTAAAGGTTAAACCGGATGATAGGGCTAAGCCGTACATATTCCCCGATGGTAATCGCCACACTTGGGATTTAGCACCTCTCGTGTTTCCTTTAGAGTCAACTTTCATACCGTTTAGCTAAATAAATAGCTAAATAAAGATGGGCAAGATAGAAGACTGCTGTAGGCCGATACGCAACATTGCTGACGTAGCACTGTAACACTCTCCGGGGGGGTAGGGGGTGGGGTGGGACTCTGCTATTATCGATTTGAATGGATCTCCCCTCCGGGCACAGTTTACCTTCAAAGGCCTTGGGGCCATATAAAAGCTATCAATTTTGAATGTGAATTCCTTCATAGCAGTGTGATGTATGGCCCAGAAAATAAAATGGCTCGCAAAGTCCTTGAGTGTACAGTGTGCATGTAGCCTACGCGAGTCGAGTGTAAATTCACTCCATGGGGTAGATATTTAGTTAGAAGAGCTGTACGCAAGCATCTTGGCTGGAACCGTATAGGGTAAACGTGAGCTAATAGAATTAGCTTCTGTCATTGGATGATGCTGTGGGTGTAAAAAGCCACTTGCAGCTGCAGCTGGATTCACTTTGGGAAAAGAAGAATGTGTATTTGTAATTCAATTGTGACAGACTTGTTAACTGTGAGTCTTCTGTTATTAAGAAATAAGTCATCATAGCTGTTTATAATAACTTTGTAGTTAATGGCTGTGCCTTACAGCCCTGTTATATACAGCATATGATAGGTTTAATAATGTTCTTTGTTCATTGTGATGTGTACCTTCTGCTTTCTAAAGCCTGTGTTATCAAGGATGATTCCAAATGGATGAAATTATATTATGTCATGGCACTCTGGGGATTATTAATGATTACAATCTCAAGGCATTCTATCTGCATTTGTTGTGCCACAGGGACTGTCTTGAGAACATTTTATCTCAGATTGAGGTATATATGAGTCGCAAATATAGAGGCGCATAATATAATTTGAGCGCATGTTTAAGAGGAGTAGAAGGAATAGATGAGATAAGATCAATAATGTCATGCAAAATGCTCTAGCCTTGAACAATATTTTATCAGCTTTTGAGGAATATTTCATTGGAAATCATAGGTTTACATTCACTTCAGATATTAATTGTTATTTACTTGTTATTTCCAGCTGACTGCCAGGACATTGGTTGTGTTATTCTTTAACTGACACATGCTATTTAATGAATTGTGAAAATGTAAGAAATCTACAAAAGGAACATTTAATTCAGAATGGCGTTGGCACAGACGCATACACAAAGATGATGAACAGCTTGTGTCAATTTTGGATCTTGAGGGGTTATGTTCTAGGCTATTTAAAATATTACATCATGGTCACAGGTTTTCAGCCAAATTAAATGTTAAAACAAGTAGCATGTGCCTTAATTTTCAACACATTCTAGTGTGTTGTTTTTTTATCTAAGCATGTGCACTGATAACTAAAAGACACTTTTCATGTTGTCAACGGTAGGGTTGCTCTCCTATCCCCACCAGCCTGAACACTCATTTAGAGGGAACTACCGCTACACAGGTGCTGCCTTAAGCCACAGATACTGTTGGTGCTGTCTGAATGGCAGGTCTGGAGAGCAGGTGGCACGCTGCATAGAAAGGTATAGTCAGGGGAAAACCACACTGTCACAAGTCCCAGGGTGCTGTGACCTAGTCAGCCTTGCTGTTCCTGTGCATACAGTATGTCAGCCCATGCCTATTAATGTGGCGACAGGCTCGTCTCCCTCGTGTGAACCTCTTGTGTTCTTCTGTTGACAGCAAGGCCCAGTGCTTCTGAAAGAGTTTGTCACAGAAGCGATTGTGTTGAAAAGCTAAAGGATGTCGCTAGTTGTGATTGACAGCTCACTGCTGTCCCCTTCTCGTGGCGGCAGGTGCGTGTTGGTGAGGTCGGTGGCAACACTCTGGGTTTCCTTGGCTGCCAGATGAGTCCAGATGGGTCAATGATCGTATCGCATGCTTTCCATGGTGCGCTACATCTCTGGTGCCAGGACCAAGATAACGAGGTGAGTTGCTGTTCACTTTGACCTTCTCATAGTTCATATGAATGTCATATTGTCTTCAGGCCGTTCAACACCTTCACAGAAGGTCATCAATGAGGTCCCTAAGGGTTTTTTATTAATTCTTTAATCTTTTTTTATAGAACATTTTCTTATTTGCAACCATGAAGTGGAGAGAAAAAAACCATATATATATAAAAACATAAACAATCATTAAAACACAAAACGATACAGAAAAACAAAATGGTACAATAAATGCCAGCACCCAGGCCAGGCTGCTGAGGCGTATTATACATAAACAGCCAAAAAAAGTACATTCAGAGAAGCATTCCACCTAAGAACATAGCTGTGACTTTGTGCGACCACAGTGGGGACAAATTAAAAGCAACAAGAAGTAGAAAACTTAACACTTAACACTTAAAAAGAAAAAAAACACATTGAAAGAAGAAGTGGAAAGAAACACTCGGCACAAAAGGCGTTTGATTTTGTTTTGACCGAATTAATGGCAGTTGCAGACCTCAGATAAAAGGTCGACCAAACATTCCCTAAAAGCAGGTACCAGTACAAATGTGTCAAGTTTTAAAGCATGTTGTGATTCATTCCAGTCCATCTGTCCGAGTAGGGTTTTCTATATGAGACAAGCCAGTGTATTATGCGTCGGATGAGTAGTGATGGCCATTTAACAGATGAATGTAATAGATTTCATAGTATCAGGAGGTTTAATTGAATTAGTTTTTTTTATGATTCATCACATTTTTTGTTAAAATGAATAATTGTCTATGCATAATGATGTAACATAATGGCTAATATTATGTAAAACATTTGTATAGAGGGATCGGATGGCTGGAGTTTTCCACGCCAACCTCATGGCGTTCAAGACACTTATTAGGGTAATTAGCCCCAGCAATGTCAATCAGTTTGAGTGACTTTAACACTCGTTGGTATGTGGGGGAGGGTCCCCGAGAGAGAGGGGGAAGTCACGACAGACGCTCAGGTCTAATTCAGCTTCAGTTCCACCCGCATGGAAGGTGAATTGGTGAACAGCTTGTGTTCTGCTGCAGAGTGAGTTGGCGTCTCACATGAGGAAGGCGGGTAAATTGTAATTGACTGTTGAGATGTAGTGCTAAGATGGGAGGGCTGCTGTTCCACCCTGAACCGGGTGAGGGGGTGAGGGGTGAATGCTTCTTGTGACTGTGCGTGCTGCGGGCCAGGGAGAATGGAGGCCAGGAGCGGTGATATCGGGCCACTTCGACGCGGCACAGGACCTGAGCTGGGACCCGGAGGGGGAGTTCCTCCTCAGTGTCGGTGCCGACCAGACTGCCAGGCTCTTCACTCCATGGAGAAAGACGGACTGCAAGCAGGTAACAACCTTCTAAGCAGTAATACAATGGCACTTCACCTTTTTATATCAACAGGTAAGCCTTCAAAATAATATTTAAAAAAATGCAGCCCCATTAAATAAGGACAACAAACTAAAATGATTATGTGCTAAAACAAACCATGTTTTATTAACGTTACCTCGTCATCGGTATAAGTTGGTATTCATCATGGTTAAAGGTACTGGCTGGTAGTAACCAGGTGAAGTATTCAATTTAAATGGCAAGTTTAGAGAGGTCCCGCAGGGCCTAGTCACTGTATGTGGCGGAGTTTTTGCACCTTTGTTTTGGATCAAAAGCTGGAATGGATATTTCCTCCTAAAGAGGGTAACCAGTGTGGATCCATGGCAGACTAGACCTCAGGCTTGACCTCAGGTCAACCTCTAAACAGCACTACAGGCAAGGTTGGGGAACACTTCAGATAGTTCAGGTATAGCAACAGCAGTAGTGTTGTGTGAGAAGGTGAACATTTTAGTTTCAAAGTATAGTGTGTAAATTATATTATCGTTATGAACGTGTTTTGGAGTACAGAAGGTTTAAAATCTGGGCAGATGCAGCATTTCATCTTTAATTGTGAATTTCTCGTTGAAAGGCACTCTACTGCACAGTCATTTTGTCTGAATGTATAACATGGGCCCCTATTAACATCTTGTCTTCCACATATACCCAATCATCAATTGGTTTATTCATATATTGATAAACCTATTTTTGTGTATGTACAGATCACCTGGCACGAGATATCGCGCCCACAGATCCACGGCTACGACATGCAGTGCCTGGCCATGATTGGAAGGTTCCAGTATGTTTCCGGTGCGGATGAGAAGGTCGTGCGAGTGTTTCAAGCGCCACGGAACTTTGTGGAAAACTTTGCTAACATATCTGGCACACCTCTGGAGAAGCTGTTGGCATCCAGCGTAAGTGCCTGAATAAAACGCTATTAGCAAGCTAGTCTGTGTATATATTTCTTTTTTTTTCTTAGTTATTTGTTGTTTTTGCATTCAGAACACCAAAGACCTCCCAGAAGGAGCCAGTACTCCCGCCTTAGGTCTATCAAACAAGGCTGTGTTTCAAGGTGAAGTCAATAAGCTAAACTGTTTAGCATTTTAATCTTTGGTTGCTGGGCCATATACACCTTACACACCTTTTAATATGTTTATTGTATAGTCTACATTTGCACCAGCCAGTATTTTAATAATTTGAGTGTTGAAATGTTGCTGAATCTTTTCATATTATGTACTAAAATAGTGTTACAATTCACAGGTGAACTTGCACCAAAGTCCTCTGAGGAAGATAATCAGTTCACCAGTGTTTCTGACCAGTATCAAGAGTCTTACTTCCATCCTCTGAACCTCATTGGTATGTTCTTAACTCAACGGTATAGCAGCTAATGTCACCTCACTAGTGCTGGACTTAAAGGGACTGTATTTAATGAATGAACAGAGTTGCCATTGTAGTTAAAGCCAACATGTCAGAAACATTGTTGTTTTGGTTTGCAAGTGCTGAATATTTCTCACTCCTCCTCCACTCTGCCCCAACCACAGCTCCATGGCTCATACCGTCCTCTCTCTAGAGTCCATAACCAGGAGCACTGCAATACCAATGCGCATACTGATTTCGGCGGCTAGCTATCAGCAGAACTAAAATCACTGCGGCTACATTTTAGTCTGATGTCCTAACCAATTTGATTCAGTTCCAACACAATATGTCAGTGTTTCTTTTTGTTTGGTTTGTCCGTCCCCCCCCCCCCCCCCAGCCGAGTCATCCCAATTAACACTCTTTCAGACACACAGTGTGCTTGCGAGGGAACACGTAAATGTTTTTTCTGAAGGAGCACAACAACACTGCTGTTTGTGTATCTCTCCATCCTCCTTAGTTGAAAGCCTTCTTCGCCATTCCTCATTCAAGTCCACAGAGCTCTCAGACGTGGCCAGCCCGGCACGTATGGCTTGCTGTCGCCGGGCATTCATGTAGGAGACAATGAGATGCAGCTCGGTGAAAGAAAAAAAATAGCGGTTATTACTCAGCGCTCTCAGGCTGCGGTAGACCAGGGAGGAAGCAGACATGTGACTAGGGCGATGATGAAACGGGGAGAAATAGGTGAACTGAGTTCAATGGCGGGAAAAGCTAGACCAACGCAAGCTAAACTCAGTTTGGTAGTAGGTACGTGGGGGTGTGGTCAACCTGAAGCTGAACCTGAGTGAATCCTGACCCCTGGGTCAAGCGGACACAAAGCTCGTCATCACTGCGATTGAAGAAACTCATTCATCTGGAATGCTAATTAGAGAGCAGGCTGTGGTCCTTGGGTGGTGTTAACGGTATATTTCAACGCCTCCGGATTGGCTCCCGGTCCCAGAGGCTGGGGAAAGGAAAGGCGTAACTGGGACGTAATGGAAAGCTGATGACCAATAACGACACGAGGTGGCATGTCTGCAAAATTGATTCTCATTCAAAGACACCAGCTTCTACGAGCTGGAGAACACATTGTTTGAAAAGGGCTTTCAAAAAAGAGGTGACTTTAGGCAATCTAAACTGGATGTTTTTTACATTTGTATTGTTCTCTCTCTCTCTCTCTCCCTCTCTCTGTCCTTCAGTCTCTCTTTGTTCCTTTATGGCTCAGCATGGGATTGTATTAACTGCTGTCTAAGTAAACTTTTATGATACATTGTCTCTCTTCTCTGTGTGTGTGTGTGTGTGTGTGTCTGTGTGTGTGTGTGTGAGCAGAACCCCCTCCAGAAGACCACCTTCTCCAGAACACACTCTGGCCTGAAGTCCAAAAGCTGTGAGTGTATTTAAAAAATAAATACGTATTAGCCTTGTTGGCACAGTCTCCCTTTCCAACAATACGTATTCCAACACCATTAATGACCCTTCCTACTATTTCTCATAATGAAGTATAATTACCAGAAGAAAATTCTTGCTAGGTTTTCCCCTAGGCAGTAAGTGTGTCCTAAAATGATGGACCCCTATCTCCTAGTGCCTTCCCCTCCAAACTCACCTGCTAATCAGAATTCATATGCATATCGTCCATCCCATAAGCCTCTCTAGGCGCTAATATATTCCCTCCATTTGTGGTCACTGCTAAGTGCTAATTACTAGTCAGCCCTGCAAACACGTGACATATGGTGTGGATATTAAGGAGAAGTGTGTGCATCGTGTGTTTGAAAGCATTTGTTTTTGTCTCCCGTTCGGTAGCAATACCCATGAATTATTTAGCACACAATGGAAACATTAAAGTGAGTTAGTGGCTGAATTGTTTTTTTTTGTGACATAAATAATACTCTGTTCCAAGGATTCACCAGTTGAACATATTTCTAATGTCCCATATGGTCTTCTGGCCCGTGATTTTGGAGTTTGCAGACATTTTTTTGAAAACGAGGCGATAGCCGGCAGGCTAAAAGCAATTAGGATGTGGATGATTAGTGACAGCCTTGTCATTTATTTCTGTCAAAGGAGGAGCGAACAATAATTGCTGATCTGAATTTAAATTTCACACACTCTGTCTGCCTATTTACCTGTCAGCTCGGGGCAATGCTTTGAGTATGGCAGCTTGTTGAGGTGACACTTACCCAAATAAAATCAAAATATCCCATTTTCTTCCAGACCAGGGAAGCTGTGTTTGTTGTTGTTCCACTCTCTCTTCCCATATGTCCTTCTGTTCACCGGTGCCTAACGCGAGATGTTTCCTGTTCTCCCAGGTACGGCCATGGCTTTGAGATGTTCTGCCTGGCTTCAGACAGCGCACAGACAGTGGTGGCTTCTGCTTGCAAGGTGGGTGGCCCAGTGGAGCAGGCCGCTGATGTAAACCAGTGGTTCTCAACGTGGAGTAGTGTCACCTAGCCTAGTGTAACCAGACACAAAATGTGCTTTCGTGAATAGGGTCTGGACACGCTCCTTCGGAAATTGTTGGTTTGTACCTCTGGTAAATGTTACCTATTGTACAGCATTTAACCAGCGACTGCAGGTGGAAACTAGCCTTGTGCTAAATCTGGTAACTAGCATCTCTCCTCTTCTTTGAGGTTAATGTGTTTTGTACATGGTCCCTTTTTCAAATAAACAAAGAAAAAGTAACGGTCAGCATTGCTCCAGCTGATGATTGTATCGATTCACCTAGATCTAACATAATTTAGAAGCAAACTCTTGACTTCATCTTCATCACATTAGACACCCTGGTTGGTATTCCACGCAGGCCGCTATGCAAATGCTAAAGCGACCAGGGTTTCCAGACTGTCAGCAAAAATCGACCCTCTCAACCCCCCCAACCCCCCTCTGACAAACTGTTTTTTGCCATTTGTTTCACATTTCTTACAGGAATTATGTATGATCTTGTTTGCCGCTATATGTCACATTAAAGCAGCAGCATCTCAGACCAAAACAAATGCTTTGGGGGTTAAACACACACGCACACGCACGCACATGCACACACACGCACACGCACACACACAGAGAAATGCATGTGTAGCCGGCAATAGAAATCAGAACAGAGGAGCTCAGAATACAACACACACACAGAGGTGAGATGTCAGTCTCCGCTCAAGACGCAATATATCTTTACACTGAAAATAGTATAGTGTTAAAATATTGTATGTAGGATCTTTTAAATAAAATGTACATTCAAAAGAGTGTGTGTGTGTGCACCTCAGGGAGGATATATTGCAGGTTATTGAAAGGCTAAGACCCAAACGCACTCAAAGACCAACTCAGATGATACATTCCTGCAAGGTTAGACTGTGCTGTCGGCCGCCACGGGCTGTACTGCACTAGAGCTCCACAGGATAGGCTGGCCTGACCTTAGTTCTGCTGCCATGGAGACGCACACACACACACACGACTTGTAGCTGTCAGAGATAAACAGTGTGGTTTCCTACCTCTCTCTTCCTACTTCCTTCTTCATCTTCCCTTTGCCTTCCCTTCTGCCTAGCGTAGTCTCTGTCTGTCTGTCTGTCTGTCTGTCTGTCTGTCTGTCTGTCTGTCATCTCCCTTGTGTTGTGTGAAGGTGAAGGGCTAACAAGCTGTCCTCTCCTGCCAGGCATCTAAGGCTGAGCATGCGTCCGTGCTGCTGTGGAGCGTGTCGTCATGGCTACAGGTCCAGGCTCTACCGTGCCACACCCTCACAGTCACGCAGATGGCCTTCTCACCCGACTCTCGCCTCCTAGTGGCTGTGTCCCGCGACCGCACCTGGTCGCTGTGGAGACGGAATCCCGCCACGCCCAACGACGCAGGTGAGAATGGAAAGGTTTGTGTGTGTGGGGAAGGAAGGGGGTTGGGGGGGGGGGGGGGGGTCAAGTTATGCCAGG